>CABFOW010002827.1:44856-82874 GCA_902141385.1 Timema californicum | reverse complement strand
CCTTATAAGGGAGTTGAGCCTCCCTCCCCCTTTTCAGTTCAGCTTAGACAACCTATCACAATGAAAACAGCTCGTATTGACAAACGGGATATGTTTTCATCCTACAACGGTGGACATGCAGACTTATCTCCTGTATGGTTTTCTGGGGACGGGGAGGTCCGGGTTTGAATTCTGGTTGGTTGTATTAAAATTACCCACCATCTCTCTCCAATAAAATTAGGGTACATTTCCTGTAAACTATATCTTCCTCATCCCTTTGTTGAAAAAATAATTGAGAACAGCCCGGACGGGCTTAGTAAGAGGTGTTAAAAGAGGACAGGGGGGAAGGTGGAATGGTCTCATAAAGCTTCGAACTACTGACCTTTCTGTTGACTGGTAAACTGCCGCGTTACATGTTGCTCAACTCTGCTCACCCGCTGCTCCTGGGTAATTTGCTGTTGTTGCTGAACAGTCTGTTGTTGTTGCTGCAGTTGCTGTTGCTGTTGTTGGCGATGCATTCTCTCGGTTTCGTTTTATTTTTTTTCCTTTTGAATAAATGTTTCGAATTTCCCTCACAAGCGTAACAATCACACAAAAACTTCACACGAAATAATACAAATTAAAATATAAATATATAATTAAATAAAGAGACGAAAAAATCTCCACAAAATAAGAAAAGAATTTAAATAAATTTATATTTATCTTCGAATATTCAATCAATAAATGATTCTTTTAGAATTAAAAAAAATAACCTAACTAGTCTTTCCTTTTTTTTCGAAAACTCTTTTTTAAGAAGTCTATTTTTTAATTTCTATGTTCCGCCTACCACGGCTTCAATTAGCAGAAGAGTGTTGTTCATTTTTTTAAAGTCATAGTTGTTAAATCCACGAGCCAGTAGTTGTTAAAACTAACGAAGACGTCGGTCGAGTGCGAAGTGCGGGCGAAGAGTGCCGACTTGAAACGCTAAGAGTCCGCCGGTCCGCCGCTGGAATTCCCGCGGCAGCACTGTCGCTGCTGGTAGGTGGGTGGGCCGAGGCGGAGGGGGGAAAGGACTATGCCTAGTCGTGCGGTGAGTCCAATAAAAGAAAAGAGTAAGGATGTATCATAAATTGTTGAGGAGTGATAGGGAAATAAGTTAACAGATAGAGAAGGAAGTCGGGGAAAAGAAAACAAGAGAAGAGAAAAATATCACCCCCTAAAAAAAAAGGCTACAATGTTTAGACAAAGAAAGAACGCCAAGAAGATCGAGAATTGTGATAAGACTTAAAGAATCACAAGAACATAAAGATAAAGAGGTTGCAAGATAAAAACAGCCAGATATACATCTAAGGAAGAAACGTAACGTAGATAAAATAAAGAGAGTCAGAAGAAAGATAATAAAAGAAAGGACTGGATCTGTAACAGAAATACCTTCTAGAAGAAAGCTCATTTTAGAACTTGGAGCCAAGAGGCGGTATTGTTATGTGTGTTATTACGTCATCTTGTAGACAGCACCTGGAAGCTTGTGCTACCCTTGGTCTTTAGTCAACGTAACTATTCAACTATCACCCCCACTCACGGCCTTCTCACTTCATCTGCTGAGATAGATATTCAGGGATCGCTATCATCCTTTAAAATATATATATTCTGCAGGCATAGACAGGAGGCTGAATGGATGTAGAAACAAACTTTGGCATTTGTTCTTGAGGAAGCTTCTGTTTTTACCCTGACAAATAGTTGCAGTCTTACCTTGATGTATTACACTATGGCCCTATCTTATAAGCTGTACCATAGTGTAATAATGCAAGGTAGGCTTGTCACCTCTCAAAGACGGGTACATGTTATTTGTAAGTAAACAAAGGTAATACCAGTCATATCCATTGTGGAGGCTATGGTACATTTGTCAAACTAATCAATCTTCAGTTTCGAGTGTCAGGCAGAAGGGTGCGCGAGTAATTTTACAGTTTTTATATAAATAATTTTTTTGGCCAAAATAAATCAAATATTTCTCCAGTAACAACATTGAGTTTAGTTTTCTGCACATGCTAATATCAACAAATCTTAAATATCTGTTAAGGGTGTCCTGGAATTTTGTCAAAACGTTTGCTCTTTATTTAAAAAGTTTTAACAAAATTCCAGGACACCCCTGACAGATATTCAAGATCTGTTGATAATAGCATGTGCAGAAAACTAAACTCTACATTGCTACTGGAGAACAATTTAATTATTTTGGCAAAAAAATTTCAATTCTTTAAAAACGGTAAAAATCTATCTTTGCACTCCTTTTGGCCTCAACTTAAAGGGGTCAACCTAAAAGTTTAAGACCCTGGTTCGATTGCGGGTGGGGTTTATAAAATATAAACCATACCTTTAGAACATAAGATAGTCCAGCTATATGATTAATAAATCAGTAGCGTCTCATGACCAAAATTCTTAGGCAAGCTGGGAAGGGGGGCTTGGAGGGGTTTCAAGGCCCCCCTCTGCAATTTTATTAAAAATATTATTTGATTCAAGAAGCTATTTGGAGTTTTTTTCGATGATAATTGTGGGTTCATGCGTCCTTCTGTTCCATGATTTACATAAAGCACACTAGAATCTATATAAAGCATATTTATTATCCAAGAGGATACGGGGGTAAAGGGTAGAACATATCTCGCCCTACTTTATTTTTAACAAGTGAGGAGAAATTCCCTCGGTATCTTACACCCTGGTTCCGCCTCCCCTAGAGCTGACAATTTTTAAATTAAGTATACATAAAAACATTTTTGGTTTATATTTAAATGTAAACCAACTATAATGTGTGTTAATTAATTACGTTAAATATACATGTAAGTAATAAAAAAAATCATATATAATTTTTAACTTCCATTTATATTGCAACCTGCAGCATATTTGATATATTTGATTATTTTTAAATATTAAATTAATTTTTATATACGTGTATCAATGATATTTTACTCCCAGTATTTTTTTCTAATGTTTGTAAATAAAGTCCATTCTCGTCTTCTTTTTTTTACGAACTCTGCTATGACTCTTTCATGAAAGTCTTGCTTCAATTTAAAAAGTAGACCCTTTTCAATTGAAAGGAATGCCAAACCATAAATTGTATTTTGTCCCATAATATTTCTGGAATATGTTTTTACTCTTTTTAATGTTGAAAATGATATCTCAACTGATGATGTTGCCGGGATGGTTGTCAAAAGCCCAACCAGTTTTTTTAAACCCCTGTAAAAAAAACTGCAGCAACAAACTCCACAAAAGACGTGTCCCAGGTCAGTAATTTGTCCAGTTTCCCCCCTTTCACGCGAAACTCACCTAATTTTATTCCCACCCCCTTAAATTTCTACTTTTGTCACTTCTGTGTTTTGAAAAGGGAAAAGAGAGATCTGCGATAGTATCTTTCAGTTTCTTCGGTTATAGTCGTCAACCTTCGGGTATAGCTTCGGTTGCATTCTTACCTGTGGGCACCATACAAACTGCTAGACAACAAACTGCTCGACAAGCTATACACAAATATTTGGAAGGCTTGCATTCTTACCTGTGGGCTCCATACAAACTGCTAGACAACAAACTGCTCGACAAGCTATACACAAATATTTGGAAGGCTGGGTGGGTCAAGTGGCCGACACGACTTGGACCAACTGCTAGACAAGCTCATGTATAGGAATACAAAGTGATAGACAACCTAGCGGCCGACACGAGAAGACAAATCTGTAAACAGACCAACAGCTAGACACCCAGAAACGACATGGACCAAGGGATCGACACGAGCTGGACCATGTGATAGACAATCTCCTCATATAAGAGGACAAAGTGATAGACAGGAGCTGGACCATGTGATAGACAAGCTCCCATATAAGAGGACAAAGTGATAGACAGCCTAGCGGTCGACACGAGAGGACCAATGGCTTGACAAACATCGAGATGAATCCAGTTAGAAGTGGCTCAAGTGACAGACACGTTATTTCAAAACTAACAAAGGTATAACATGGTAGTAATGGTTGAAATGACAGTTCTGGACCACTTTCTCCCATAAGGCTAACATTGATACACCACATTGAATGGGGTGGATCACTTTCTCCTCTAACCTAGCCTGGCTTAACAAGCTTTTAATTACACAAGAGT
The DNA here is from genome assembly GCA_902141385.1 of Timema californicum. Taxonomy (NCBI): domain Eukaryota; kingdom Metazoa; phylum Arthropoda; class Insecta; order Phasmatodea; family Timematidae; genus Timema; species Timema californicum. The sequence goes on along the minus strand of CABFOW010002827.1, from coordinate 78,791 downwards.
ACCGTATGTCCCTGTATTTGTCGTTCTGCCCCTTGCAGCCCCCCTTCTCCCTTGAGTCTAGATTCAAGCCACCATCCCTTACTTTCCTACCAACCTTTATCCCCCTCTCTTACCATGACCGCCAATCGCTCCTCTCCCCGCCTCCCAATCTCCTACCCCCAGCCTTGATCTGTACAACTTCCAGTCCCCATCCTGTACTCTTACCTCCTTTCAACCATACGACTTCCTGCCATCCTGAGCAAGAGGTAGTCTGGCTCGATCATGACCGTGTTGATCCCATCCATCCTCTTACCACCCACCCCGCTTACCAGCCGGTCCTTAAACCTTGACAGCTTAGATCTTGTACCTTAAACGATGTGTTCATCATATTACCACCCCCTCCATGATATCTGATGGCTTAGATCTTGTACCTTAAACGATATGTACTTCCTGCTTACTACCATCTCTCAAAATATTCTGAAACTATTTGAAACGATACTAAATAATTATTAATCACTCTCCACCCGACACCTTAAACGCAAAGACTATTCGTCGGGGTTCGATCCGAGTCGGTTGGCTGAAGGTTGAATTTCATAAACCGTTTTCCACTCTCACTCCACGTAAAATCGGGTGCAGTTTCTTTAAATTCAACCTTATCCATCCCTAAACACATTAGCTTAGTTAGTATCTGGGCGTATAACGCGAACGGGTAGTAACTCTCTAGTAGGTATAACGCGGTGCTAAGAATTAAAGATATGTTGCACCAAATATTCAGGCTAGATATTAAAATTATCTCTTTTAAAAACAATACAAATCCTTTTTACTGTCGCTTATTGCCGGTTACTAATTTTACACACTATTTTAAAACTGTTGTCAAGTTTCAAATTTTAATAAAGGCCAATAAGGAATTTTTACTCAACGGTTTTCTTCGTGAAAAGTGGGTATGTTTTCTCTAAATTGTACCCTCCTCACTCTAATCTATTAATATAACAATAAGATAGTTCATACGTGTGGACCAGCGCTAACTGTTCTTTGATGTTGCCGCCAGCGTTGCAGAATTAATTGAGACTGTTCAATTCTTGATATTCTTTTATAAGATTATCATTAGCTCGAGTTATTTTCACCTACATTTTTACTTTAGCAAACCCTACAAAAATATGTCAAGAAGTGTAAGGTTAAGCTGACAGGTTGGGGGGGAGGGGGATTATTTGAGTGTACACAAGGACCATCGTGTATAGAATTAACTGTTCTGTCACTTAGCCCACTCTTAACTGGATGATATCAAAGTTTGTCAAGCAGTTGGTCCTCTCGTGCCGACTACTTGGTTGTCTATCACTTTGTACTCCTATACATGAGACCCACCTCGGTGGCGTAGTTGGCTAACGCGCTTGTCGTGTTGAGCTCGACTGCTGAGGACGGGGAGATCGAGGTTCGAATCCCGATCGGGTGAACTTGGTGTGGTTTTTCCTAAATGGTTTCCCACTCTACCTCCACGCAAATGCGGGTTCACTTCCTCTAATTCAACCTTCCCAATTCCTAACCCATTAGAGTAATTAGTACTTAAAGCGTATAACCCGAACTCGTAGTAAGACGCGGTGCTAAATATTATTATTATTATACATGAGCTTGTCTAACAGTGGGTCCAAGTCGTGTCTGGTCACTTGACCAACCCAGCCTTACAAATAATTGTTTTCATTTTGTCTACCGGTTGGCTGTCTATCACATGGTCCGGCTCGTGTCGATCACTTGGTCCACGTCGTTTCTTCGCCCGCGGCTGTTAAGATACTTATTACAGTAGCGTCGCGTCGGGGCAGTTGGCTGTCTACCTACCACTTTGTCCTCTCGTGTCGGCCACTTTGTTGCCTATATTCCATTCACGGTAGGAATTACTCTCTGAAAGGTCTTTTTTTCCTATCCAATATCCTACTATATAGTAGATTTATGGTAGGGAAAAAGGCCTTTCAGAAGTCAATTCCTACGGTGAATGGAATATATCACTTTGCCTGCTCCTCTACCTGAGTCCCAATACTCGTCCCCTTCTAGATCTATGACGTCACAAATAAGAACTACACTATCCAGAGTTTGGGACGAAAGACCGACAAATAACCGACTTTCAACCAACATATAATAGACTAGCGCACGTCTTGAATGTATACTACGGTCACTGGTATGTGCGTGAACATTTCTTTTAAAACACATTGGTGCTTGAAGAATATTTTTTAATAATAATAATATTTAGCACCGCGTCTTAGTACCCTTTCGGGTTATACGCTTTAAGTACTAATTACTCTAATGAATTAGGAATTAGGAAGGTTGAATTAGAGGAAGTGAACCCGCATTTGCGTGTAGGGAGAGTGGAAAACCATTTTAGGAAAAACCACCCCCAGTTCACCCGACCGAGATTCGAACCTCGATCTCCCCGTCCTCAGCAGTCGAGCTCAACACGACTGGCGCGTTAGCCAGCTACGAATATTTTTTAAACAGCAACTAAAATAATTACTTGTCTTCAAACAAAGGCAATCAGTGCTTGCCTTGCTTGCCCCGATGTGACGCCACTGTAATAAATATCTAATAGCCGCGCGCGTATTGAATGTCGGAATCATTTAGACCGGCTGGACGCTGGTCGTGCGGTTCAAATCTCAACGGGCTGTGTTGAAGGTGCTATTTTACCTTAGCGGTTTATCAATCTTCATCCACGCTGATCTGGGTACATTTATCTAGGTTTATACCTCCCTCATACCTACTTCTCTAATGGTCTATAGGTCAGAGTTCCTGGCTATAGATCCAGAGGTACCAGGTTCGATCCCCAGTGCTTCCTAAAATTGACCTGTGAAGCAGTGGGTTTGGAACAGGGTCAAACTCAGCCTCGTGAGGACAAATGAACTACTTGGATAATAAAAGTAGAGGCTCCGGTTTATAAAACTGAGATTAACGGCCATAGAGCTCATTGTGCTGACCAAATGACACCCTCTAGCCCCAAATATTAGCACTATAATCTCCATCGAGGGCGGCCGCTCGGTCGATATAGCTCTCTTGCGGGCTCACACCAAGAGAAGATAATATGTCATAGAAACAATCTATTCGTTTAGTTCACTAGTCCGACGTGGAAAGTGTTTTTGCAACTAACCGTACTAATAACGGGCTCCTCAGGTGACAATTCTAGGGCGTGGTCCTTCAATTCCTCGGGTTTAATGCAGTGTAAAATAGATGGTGGTCCGCAGAAAATACTTTGCACACCTTTCGAAAAAAACTTCAGTGTTAGGTAATCGTAGTCCTCTTAAGATGGTGCGTAAAATTGTTTTTTTAGTATTATTTTGTGTTTTACTCGTCTTACTAAACGACCGTGTTACCCACCTGCTTCCATACAAATTGGGTAAAGATGAGGAAGGTTAAAGATAAGCGGAAATGTGCCCAAATTTTCGAGGGAAAAACCCCACTCAGACCAAATGATCAGGATTCAAATCCCTACCTTCCCATCACAAGTGAACCCAAACCAGACTACGATGACGCCTTTTCCTGTTTGCCCACTGGTGCAGACGCGGGCCGGACAATAATTGTAACAATTTTCTTGCAATGGACATTTCCCACTTGGTAGCATTATAGCTCCCATGAACAGTTCTAGAGCAGAAGGGGCTATTGGTGATTGGTATTGTAGATCTTGTGAATTGCCCATCTGGAGTATACCGGGTACCACAAAGTGTCCCTGAAGAACCAAGTATTGGTACAGCGCTGGTTCCCGTTACCTCACGGTTACCTCTTCAAGTGGGTGGCACTAATGCTTGGTTCACACTCCCAAAGTCTTAAGAGAGTAGTTGAACCAGCCGCGACAGAAACTAGCAGAACTACTTTAATGCACAAACTAGCAGAACTACAACAATACACAAACTAGCAGAAATACCACAAGATAGTTACTAGAAAAACTACAACAATACACAAACAGAACTACTATAAGATAAGAACTAGCAGAGCTACAACAATACACAAACTAGCAGAACTACTACAAGATAGAAACTAGCAGAACTACTTTAATGCACAAACTAGCAGAACTACAACAATACACAAACTAGCAAAAAATACTACAAGATAGTTACTAGAAGAACTACAACACTACACAAACAGAACTACTATAAGATAAGAATTAGCAGAGCTACAACAATACACAAAGTAGCAGTACTACAAGATAGAAACTAGCAGAACCTCAACAATACACAAACTAGCAGAAATACTAGAGGAACTACAACAATACACAAACAGAACTCCTATAAGATCAGAACTAGCAGAGCTACAATACACACACTAGCAGAACTACCACAAGATAGGAACCATAAGTATTACAAGGAGAACTAGCGATATCACTTCAATAAATGAACAAGCAGAACTAAAGGATGAGTTAAGGATACACCTTCAATACATGAACAAGTGGGGCCATTTCAAGACGGGAACTAGCGAAACTACAAGAGGAACTAGCGAAGTTGCATCTTACTAAAACAATTCCCACAGTCTTACTGAACCAAATTTAATTTTTAAGTAGATGCCTATGTTTCGAAGATGAAAATTATTATCTGTTGAGAGCTGTCATTGGAAAATTGATATATGAATCAATGGAACATCTAGCTATGTATTAAAGTATTGAATGATTTTTGATAGACCGCGTTACGCTGGTTATAAACTCGATTCCAAGGCAAACAAAACACAGGGGACAAATCGAATTCCACACGGATTTATTATCTACTCCTTGTGGGAATCAAACTCGTGACTTATAAATCAATGTGTGAAAGTTCTTCTGAATGAGTTTTTACACCAGTAATATGCTTCTGGTTGGCATCCCCTACTTTGTTCAACTTGGATGAGAAGCAAAGATTACTTCTATGAGGTCGATCTTAGTGGATTTGGAGTAAAGTGCTCGCCTCAGGAACCAATGTTCGGGGGTTCAAACCCAGCCGGGGCTGACGGATTTTTCTCGAGTATTAAAAATATCCATAGTACTACTTCCTTCAGATGAGAAGTAAAACCATCGGTGACATTTCGATTGTGGCATGTAAAAGAACACTGAAAGGTATGTGAAATTTACCTTTCCGTCAAAATTGGTAGGTCCTTCTTTAATACTTGTTCATAGAAATTCAGTGTGGAAAACAACGGAGTACCACTACACTTTATAAACTCCCTAGTACATGGGACCACCAGATTGTGCAGGCAGCACTAACCAGCCAAAGGGCTGAGTGCATGCACAGCTCCTGATGGATAGAAATCACATCAAACCAGCCTCCGGATTGTTGACTTAAGAATATGATTCGAGAACTGTTAAGATAGCTATGTGTAGAAAATTAAACTAAACATATCTACTGAAGCAATATTTTATTAACTATGTGCAAAAATGTCTCTTTATTACAAAAACCGAAAAAAATGTTGATATTAACTCATATTCCTTTCTGCCTTTCCACTATGAAAATTCTTTTGTGGTGATATGCACTTTAAATACCTCACACAAATAAAAATAAGTTGAGCCGATAAACATATTAAAAGGGTCACCTAACCCCGTAGTCAGCTTCCCTGACCACTCGACCCCTAGAAGAGACCTCATGCAAGTGTTTATCTTGGCTGTAATCCACCGAAGGATCTCTGCGGATATCCACAGAGCAGGGTAATAATGACGCACCTTGGAGGAGGGTAGGGAAATAACTGTGTGGGTTGATACTATTATAATGCTTTTAAAAAAGATAGATATATAAATGTTGAGAAGTTGACATTGACAGAATGTCACTCACACTCTTACAGTTGTAGAACATGACCACTACAGAATTCCCCGTTTTGTGTATGAATAATTCTTGAAAGTAAGTTTGGCAATTTTGATAAAAGTGTCAAAAAGATAAAGCTGGTTATATTTTAATTCATATGTATCACAAAATGATATGTGATGGTTGTTCACAGGTTCAATTATGATGCCCGAATCGAATTTAATGAGGGGGGAAAATGACAGCCTAAACACGGGAATAGAACCCAGGGCTTTTAGTACCACCAGTGCATGTATGAAAACTGTTAAAATTACATTAAATGTTGCCAAATACGGACAAACAAAGAACATAAAATTATAATATCATGGCTAAGTAAAAACTCTAAAGCCTTATACAACTCTCATAAGCTATATTTAAACCAGTTGTGCAAATTCATGAAAAACTCACGGGCCCTACATATGTTAGGTTTAATATTATTACTAGGTGTTCTGTCTTACTATAGGTCCATTTCTTTTGTCAGTGAACTTAGACCGCTAATGCACCTTGTCCTCTACCTCCCCCTTCAGTTCCCATAACTTTTTTCTTTCCTTCTATGGCATCATGTAGAAGAGAGTTCCTCCGAAAAATTTGTCTGATCCAGTTTGCTTTGTACCAAAGAACCACATCAAAAATGGTTCTATTCTCACCATCTCTTCATAGGACTTCTTCATTTGTCACCCTGTTTGTCCACCTTATCTTCTCAAGTCTTCTCCAGCACCAGCTTTCAAAAGCTCTCCAAGTATTTATTTTCCATCTTCCTGAGAGTCCAAGTTTCTTCTCCATACAACACGATGCTCCAGATTTAGCATTTCATCAGTTTCTTCCTCAGTTCCAAACTCAACTTACTGGTCAGCAGTAACCTCTTCTTGTTGAAAGCTTCCTTGGCCATGGTGATCCTCGACCTAATTTCCTTAGTGCAGTAGGCATCCTTTTTCAGAAGACCTCCGAGGTACTTGAACTGCTCTATGTTTTCCAACTCTTGGGTTAAAATCCTTGTAATTACAGTAAAGAACGGTGTACACCTAGCCATATCCCAACATATTGACTCAGTGCATAAGTGTTTATTTATGTGTACACGTGTATGTATCCCATCAGATCGGCTCATTTTTGCATTATTTTGTATGAAAGTGGGGAAAAACTCAAATTTAAGATTATTTTCTGAGCCGGTGCAAAGTGATAACCCAATCTTATACACCATAGTGTGCTCCTACCATAAAACGATGTATAGCTATTAACATTTCACTCCACATCCACATAAGTGTGTCTGAAAACACACTTTAAAATTTATTAGTATGTGTATTTTGTAGCCAGATGATTTTTCTTTTAATGAAAGCAATATAAAAAAAAGGTTCTGCTGAGGATTTCTTTCAAAGTGACTTTGCTTCTTATAGCTTTTGGCATAAACAGAGGTGAACACTTTTTTAACGTCTTTTTTTTGCAATTTTTTTAAAGATACCTATTTAATTTTAAAATAAATTTAATTATGAAAAACTGCTCAACTTGATCTTATATTGACAAAAAAAAAGTTTCAGCTGTTTAAACGAGAATACAGCTGGATAACTCTTTCATCCACAGACTAAGCTGTCACCCAAAAATCTATTCCTGCATTGTTTTCTTTCCGCTTGATTCTTGGACTACTGAAAGCTACATAGTCTATTATTAGCGCATTTCCAAACTTGCATCACATTGCATCACCATCTGTACATCATCATCTCTTAGAAATAGGGTAGTCCTGCCATTAATTCTATGATGACATAGTAAAATAAGTTTTAACTGCGTCGGTTGAATTCTCATTAAGACCAACTGTCCGGATATTTCTAGCAAACAACATAATATTTCTAAAAAGATAAACTATATTGCTTACACAGGAGCACAAACATTTTCTAGAGTTGGCACTGTGCCAGTGGGCTTGACTCTGACCGAGGTGGCAGAGTTTCTTATCCTGGTCAGATGCATCAAATGTTTTTATCCGACACATATATGTTTTTTATCCATATTATTGTTGGTGCATTTTCTTAAAATTCAGCCTCAACCTAATGTGTTGGAAGACAAATTAATGTCACTACAAAAAAAAAATGACCTTTGGTTTATTATATTTGAATATATTCAATAAAACAAGTATTTTGAAAAATTAGTTGGCTGTTTTCAATTTCAAATTTGAGTGTGTTTAATGGGATAAGAGGCATCAGCTACAGTAGAGGGATTTTAATGGGACCACAATTATTAAAAAAAAAACAAAAAAACTCTTGAACATTCAAATCACACCTGATTTTTCACCATATCAATAATAAAGAGACTTTGACCCAATCATAAATGGAATCCGCAAAGCCTTTAAAAGTGGTTGGGAAATGCATTGGTCTTAGTGACTTAACATACTCAAACACAGATCCGTTGGTCACCCTCAAGACCATCAAGTGAACGTGATTTATAAATTGATCTACCCCCAACGAGAGAATTTGGATCGAATCGCAGTGGAGTTAAAATGATAATCTGCACGCGTTTTGAAAAAACAATGGAGCGATCTGTTGCTATTATTCATAATGGAAGTAATTACTTGTATAAATGATGCGATACATTTTTTCTAGACCTCTCTGTGATGGTGATTTATGATGGTTAACAGGAACACCCCCCTCCCATTTCCTCACTGGCCCTAAGCCATTTTCAAACTGCGCTTCACTTTGAATGTCCTCGGGCGTAGTCCAAGTTTAAAATATATCTATTCTCGAGGAGTATATACATTGCACGGATTCTGGAAAACACAAAAGATGCGCTCACCTGCTTGGTAACTAAGATTATTTTTAGATAAGGACATATTTCTTGTGCCATTCAACACACCCACACCAGTGGGCATTAGGATAGAGACGCCAGTCTCGATCTGGTCCAGTTTGTCCAAGACATAAAGGTCAGGGTTTGAATCCTGGCAGGTTGTATCGGTGTGATTTTTCTTCAATGGTTTCATGCTATGTACTTTTTTTTTTATAAGAGGGGTACTTTAATAAGATATTTATAATTTCATCTGTTTATTAAAGAAGTGAGTTTTGAGCAAAAAAAAAAATTGTGAGAGGAATAACATTTTTTACTAATTAAAATACAGTAGAGACCATCCTAATTTATTTGTGGCAAAGTTGGTTTAGGTATCAAAAATTTGGATGTATAGACTGAGAAAATAAACAATCTTACACATGAAAAAGCATAATTATAGCACTATTAAAACTTATTATTATTACTGTGTGTATAAACCTAACGGATAGGTATACATGGTGACAAAACTATTACTATTATAGTATTATGGAAGAAAGCACAAAGATATACAATTAAGTATATATGAAAGGCGATATGATTATATACACACGTCCATTACAGACTCTGCCTTAAGCTATGAGTGAAGAATGACCCTGATCCCTAAATTACTCAGTGATAGAGCATTGTCGCACTAAACCAAAAGTCCCGGGTTTGGTTCCTTTTTCCAGGTGTTATTTTTTTCAATTTATTTGAATATTAAATTATTATTATAAACACCTTTAAAAGTGAAATGTGAGAAATGAATAAATAAATGTTATTACTAGAAATTTCACAGGAATAACAAACTTGTGGACTGGTGAGGGAGAATGGGGGGGAAGTGGTTAACGGCTTTGTTGTGATTATTCGGTTGGTTGGCGATTCAGATAATTACGATTCAGATAGTTTGTGTTCTACTATGTTATATTTATAAAATTAATAAACGCTTATCTTTATAAATAAATTATATTCTTATCAGTGCAAATTAAAAGCTTGCTATGTTTTATTATACCTAAAAACTTATTTTCAGTCTGATGTGAATATAAATAAATCTTTTCAACACTTTCCTATAAATCATTTATGGATTTGTTTGGATTGTATTGGCACGGAAGATTCTAATTTTTTTTTAAACTATGAGTATTAACAAGAACATTTGGCACATTATACTACATATTTTTTTTTTATCACCGCGTCCTACTATCCATTCGGGGTACTAATTATGCTAATGGTTTTTAGGGATTATGAAGATTATATTTAATGGAAACGTACCTTCATTTGCGTGGAGGGAGATTGGTAAAACCATTTTGGAAAAACCACCCTCGGTACACTGGATAGAGATTCAAACCTCGATCTCCCCGTCATTGGCAGTCTAGTCTACTGCGAGAGTAGCGCGTTTAACCACGGGGCCACCAAAGCTGGTTATTTTTAACTAATAATATATTAAGAGAAAAATAAAGTGCATTTCCTAATGTATACGTTTAACAAATTGTGGTCTTTATGCACATTCACTGGGTGAAAATACCGTGCTTCTAAAATAAAAATGAACTCTTATTTTTCTTAATCTTGAATTAAAGAATAGTATATTGATATATTTTTTCAAACAAAGTAATGAAATATGTTTTTAATGTGACTAGAGCATCGAAGACTGCTGATCATGAATTAAATTTCTCAAGACTCGAGAAGTTTTGATGGTGATACATAAGTGTGTTAGTCAATCTTTTACCTGTTTGAGCCATATACATGTGTTAGGGATGAGTTAGTTTGAATTTGGAGGAAGTGTACCCACAGTTGGATTTAGAAAGAGTGTGGAAAACCAATTTGAGTAACGCCTTAGACCATTCGACCACTCACTGAAGCCGGTACAGATAAAGTAGGTATTCCTTCAGTCAGGCCTATATAATCTTTGGAGGCAGGTTAACAGGAAACTCTCCCCTTCTGCCCCACCTGATCACAAGGAGGAGAGAGGGCCAGAGTTCGACTCACACTGGGAATGCGTCGCCAGGCTGGCCTACCTCCACAACTTGTGTCCCAAAATAGTCCCGGGCGCGCGCACACACACGACTGACTAGTCAGCACAGCTCAGCTTTCACACAGTGACTCCTGCAGTGCTCAACACCTTGCATAAGTTACTGAACAGTCACATTTCACATTTTAGAAAGCAATACCAATATTGTTATTTCCCAATATATTTATTATTATTATTATTATTATTATTACTATTATTATTAGCATTGTGTCTTACTACCCGTTCGGGTTATACGCACTTACGCTAATGTGTAATGGTAGGGTGATTGTGAGATGAAATGGAGGACCTACAGTTTAACGTGGAATCAGTTTAACGTGGAATCCGAACCACGGTGGAGGCCTGGCATTCCCCACATTCTCAAGATGTCTTGTCAGAGGTGAAGGAAGGGTTTGGTAATCAGATAAATTTATGCCGGGACCGAGGATTGAACCCCGGCCGCCAGCACAGAAGTCTGACACCTTACCCCTAGACCGCCAGGTCACCCCAATATATTTAAATAATTAGCTGATTCCAAATATGTACAGTCCAATTTTTATAGATTTTTTTTAATGATATAAAATTAGAAATTTTTAGAATATATATATTTTTTTTTTCAGTGGCCAACAATGATAACATTTTATATTTAATAGTACAGTATTATGTTTTAGATAATGTTCCTCTAACAAACACAGTAGATGTTTAATAGGCTCCCAACAGAAATTGTCAAGATATTTGAGAGGTAACTGCAAGCTCTCATCTTTACCTTGAGATAAGAAGTTTTGTAGTATTCTTTTCCTTCTTTCTTAATGACATGACAAAAGGTAGTTGTAGGTGAAGGTCAAAATGGAGTCCAAGCTTTAAGGTAATAGATAAGTAATTAGGAAGACCCAGGGACAGCTGGATAAAGGGAGTGTGGAGAGGGTAGGAGTGGATTGAGCCAGCGTGGAGGAAGAAAGGAGTTTGATCCTGAACTATGCCCAACTTGTTGAATTAGTACAGTTCTCATTTACTTCCCCACCCAAATGTTTATTTTAATTGGTTATTAAGTATGTTTTATTCCACATATAAAATAAACGCTATATAGGGAGCAATGCATGGTTGTTGTTATAAGTAAAGGGTCGAGCTTACAGTGAAACAGGGATTGAAAAGGCAGGCACTTCTTGTGATGACTGCAAATATAACCTTAATTAAGGTGCTAATTGTTATATAACATTTCTGGGTGGAGCTGTTTGGCAGTAAGAGAACCAACAGGAGAGGAGGTAAATACAAACTACAATACAATTTGGGTAGTGACCCCCTATTAAATTATATCATTCGATTCACAAAGATCTATTCTATGCTCCTTTACCAGTTATCTTTCATTTCCTGGGCATTTAGTTCTTAATTATCAGCCGAAATATGTAGATTTTGAACTTTTCAGAGTTGGATATGTCAACTTTTAAACTATGTTTACAAGTCTACATATGTCTTGGGCCATATAAAATAGGTTTGTGTTCCTTCCAGTAAACATCAACCTCTAGTGTTGTTAAAGGTTTTGACAATATTTAACCTAAGCACAATATCGAAGTGGCAAAATCTCAGTTACCTAAGCAGCCTTCTTATCTAAGTGACTCATTACATGTTTACAGAGCTACTAGCCATAGCCTGATTTAATTTAGTTTTACAGATGTATGCATGATTTTTATTATTTTACGCGTATAATTTCAATATTTTTGTAGTTTTTTTTATCATATAATATGAATTAATAAACATTCGTTAACACATAAAATCAAAATAAACGTTTAGGATTTTGATTAATCCATCTGTATCATAAAGAGTCAATGGTTATTCCCAAAGTAAATAGGAATGCGAATAAACGTGTTTCTAAAACTGGCAGCACAGTCATAGCAAGAGTTGCACCACAATCCCCCCACACGTCCTCACATGTGTGAGTAATATATCAAGAGTCACACCTCATGTATGTTCTACTGTTAAAATATTTTACTAACTCTTGTAGGACCCGAAATAACACCTCACACCTATAAAAAAAAAAGTAGTATGAGTCGAACATATAGCACCCCCACACACATTAATCACATCTCTAACTGTGAGAGTAATTTTTTTTAATCGGTGGTTTAAATATGTATGATATGAAGCCTCTGATTAGTTCAAAGGAAATGAATTTGTATTCACATAGAGAGAGGATGGAAGATCTGGCCATGATCCAATATTCAACTTTCCCATCACTGGAGAGGGAAATGTAAGTCCAAAACTTTAAACCACTTGTCCACCGCTGAAGGAGGCACATGGTAATTCTGTTGATGATTATTTGCTGTCAGTAGGGTCGCCCTTAGCAAACGTGGGGCGCTGGGAAAACTTTATTTGTGGAGCCCTCAGTTATCTGCCCCCCTCCCCTCCTCCCCCGTTTCCACCAAAAATAAATACTAAAATAACTTATTTTTTTTAGATGTTATTAAAATAGTTTGCACCTATATAGGTGACCTGGTGGTCTAGGGGTAAGGTGTCGGACTTCTGTGCTGGTGGCCGGGGTTCAATCCTCGGTCCCGGCACAGATTTATCTGATTACCAACCCCTTCCTTCACCTCTGACAAGACATCTTGTGAGTGTGGGGAATGCCAGGTCTCCACCGTGGTTCGGATTCCACGTTAAACTGTAGGTCCTTCATTTCATCTCACAATCACCCTACCATTTCACATCATTACACATTAGCGTAAGTGCGTATAACCCGAAGGGGTAGTAAGACGCGGTGCTAGTAGTAATAATAATGCACCTATATAACCATTTACAGACATATAAGCAGTGCTGTGGTCAGTGCTGTGGTCGAGCCAGGGCGGTACCCTAGCACTTTATTAGCTGCTGGGGCCCAGCCACCCTGGTGCTTTAAAAGGTTTATAAACGTATTTTTAAAACAAAAATTCGGCACCAAATCTAGATGTGATAAGGCCTCATGATGCGTAATAGATATGAGGCCTGCTAGAGTATTTAAACCATCAATTTATTTTAGAGTACATGCGCTAATGAAGTTATTTTAGAACAGTTACCTATCATTTTCCGCATCCTTAACAAACCTTTTCTTCACATACGCTATCTATGACTTACAATATTTTCTTGTACCAGAGTGTCGGCGAGCCTAATTTAGATGTGTGTTTGACTTAATCGAATACCTCAAAGTAGTAATGAATTATTACTAATAATTTATGAGTCCACAAGTTTAAATTACCTTTCTAAACTTATCATTTAGACAAGAACTACAATAAATAAAGAAATTAAGAATTTTTTTCTCGATTTGATTAAAATTAAATATTAAATAACACAAACAATAAAAAAAAATCCCTTTTATTGTGTCTTTAGTAAGGTGAACTTATTGAAGAATATGTAAAAATATATTTAATTAGTTTTGCATATAATGGTCTGCAATGGGCATAGCAAAGGGGGATAAGGGGAGGTAGAATGTTCCACACCGGCTGCCATCTGTCAAGGGTGTCATATAGGTGTAATTTTGTAAATAAGAAAATAAGTAAAATAAATGAAAATAGTTTTAAATATAATAAATAATAATAGTAATAATAATAATAAGAAGAAATAACTATCTATACTTTAGAGTGGAGTTACAAGTTTGAATGTTCGAAATCTGAATAATTCCATCTATTTTGTCTAATTGATTGAATAGCTAAGAAACTATTTACATAATAATTGTTATAGCGTTTAAAGTTATTTCCCATATAATAATCACTATTTTTTGATGTTATTATTATTATTTGATTTTAATGAATTTAATATGATTATTATTGTTATTATTATTTAATATTATTATTGTTATTATTATTATTACTATTATTTAAAAAAAATTATTTGTATTATTATTAATTATTACTATTTATTATATTTTTAAATTATTATAACTAATTTTTCAAATTATTTTCATTTCATTTACTTATTTTTTCTTAATTTACAAGATTACCCCTATATGACATCCTTGACTGATGGTAGTCAGTGTGGAATGTCCTACCTCCTCATATCCTCCTTTGCTATGTCCATTGCGGACCATTATACGCAAAACAAATTATATATATTTTTACATTTTCTTCAATAAGTTCATGACACAAATTTAAGTTCAGTGTTTCTAAATCCTTAAAAAGTTTGTAATTAATAATAATAATAATATAGTATTCCAAACTTTTTAAGGATTTAAAAACACTGAACTTAAATTTGTGTCCGAGTAATATAGACAAATGTTTTGAATGTATTTCTAGATTGCGTTGACTGTGGAGGAAGACGTATTTTAGAGTTTATTAAACTCCTGGTAAATTACTTAAAATCACTTCTGTTTTAGCTGTTTTGAGCCGAGGCGTGATTTTATTTTAATGATCTTAGCAACCACTCCATTATACTCTTCTATTCGTATAAATCATATATCATAATTAATGTTTATCAAATTAAATGGTCTACCTTTGAAGCAATGGGACCAACTACCATAGTTTCAGACCTTGTTATATAGACAGTGAGCCGTGGAGACTAAATTGTGTTTGTGATGTTCCTGAGCTTAATAGAAATTAGTTCTGTTCATTGCTTTAATAGTTATCATAAACTGAGGAGATTCTGTTAATTTGCTACTATGTGTGTGTATGTATATATAGTTTTCTCTGTAATTTTAAAACCATTAAAATAAATTCTTAAATTTTAAATATTAAATCGTCAATTTCCCAACCTTCAGTCGGTATGCACCTGCCTACACCTTCACCATGGGACACATCGCTGACTGGCTCATTTGCAAACAACAAGATGTCTTTTGTGGATTGCCAAAGTCGAGGCTTATCGAGACAGTGTGCCAGACCTAGTCCTCGTTCAAGGCTCTCTGTCCTTGTAAGTATTTGGCTGTGAACCTAATTGGTTTTGAACGGGTACATTGAACAGTCAAATGAGATATGTGATTAAATTTATTTTCAGGAATGGATAAGTCAAAAGACTTTCAGACAATCAAGAATATCTTTTTAAGTAATATTTTGGCCTGTCCTTAAATTGTTTTACTGAGCATAAGTTTTTTTTCTTCAAATATTCGAGTGTCAAATGAACAATTTAAAATGAGAAAGCTAATTACTATTCCAATATATGCATGGCTTGAGGCGTCACTCTCACAATATACTAGGCTGCCAATGACAGGGAGATCAGCGTTTGAATCTCGGTTGAATGCAATTAAGACCTTTTAGTAAACAGTTTTCCACTCTCCTTCAATGCAAATGTAGCTACATTTCTTTTAAATTCAATCTTTATTTTTTAAACTCATTAGCGTACATAGTATATATGTGTATAGCCTGAATAGGTAGTAAGATATGGCGCTAAAAACATGTTTTATAGTAATAAAAAAAATAACTTTTAAAAGTGATGAAACATGAGAAGTGATTAAATGTAATTATAATTTATATAGCAAAGGACAAAAATAATGTCCACGTCGTCTAACTAGGGGAATGGAGGGCGCTTATTTGTTGGTTGCGGTGATTCGGTAAGTTGGCAATTTGAATAGTCAGCTTTCTACTGTATGTATAATAAATTAAAATTCATTTCCTGGAAAAAAAATGTGGAAGAGTTATTGAAATGGTAGAAAAATAAGTGTATTTCATATTGGCTTGGAAATATATTGTACATGAATATAGGCCATGCAAATAAAAATAAATCACTTTTAAAAGAGCAGAGAGGGCAGGGGGGAATATTATATTTGCACTGAAAACTATTTTATTAATTTTAACTATCCCTTCTCTCTTTACCAGTGTCCTGTTATTCATTTTCGTTGACCTCCTCAACTTCCTGATCCTCTGATAACTGCTATAATTAAAATTTGTGTTGTAGTTACATATTAATCATTGGCTAAGAAACATATTTTATTGAATGATCAAGCTGTAACTTCAGAATAAAAATATAGCTATTGAAAGTAATGTCACTTTCACTCAATGGAAATACACTCTTATAAAGCTAAAAGCATTTGAGATTGTTATTATATAGCCAATGAATTTTAGCAACCATTTTCGGTAACGTATATCTATAGATTAAACTTTTGCATTTTATAATCAACTTTTTGAAGGGGGTGGGAGGGGGGGGGGTAAAGCGTGGAGAACTTTCAATTCAATCCAGTGATCTTACTTCAGAAGGAATATATATCAAAACAAAGAATATCTGAATTTATTTACGAATAAAAACATTATTGTATTGTAACAACTGCACAATTGGTTACATTAAGGTGGGAGTGTAGGGAAACTGAGTGTTTTTACAGTTTTTATGTCAACACTTTTGTTGGTTAAAATAAGTCAAATATTTCTCCAATAGAAATATAGAGTTTAATTTTCTTCACATGGTGGTTCTTGGATATCCGCCAAGGGTGTCTTGGAGTTTAATGACAACTTTTTCTCTTAGTTTAAAAAGTTTCCCATCTAATGCCGCTATCCCCATGATAGAAACGTATTCAACAACTGTTAATATTACCATGTGAAGAAAATTAAATTCTATGTTTCTACTGGAGCCATATTTGGTTTATTTTGGCCAAAAAAATGTTTTGCTATAAAAATTGAAAAACTACAGGCGTTTTAAGGCATTCCCTATGCTCCCACCTTAAGATACAATAGCCCTAATTGCAAGAAAAAAAAAATACTTCAACGCAGATTAAGGTGTAGAGTTGAATTATGTCTTAGATATCAATACCTATAGACTATAGAGCAAACAGTCTTGTAATTTGTGTAATCATAGAAAAGTAACACATACAGGGATATGAACCCTGCTCTACTGACATAACTATCTAGATCATCCCCCCTTCCCCCCGTCACTTCATTGTGTCCTTAAACTTATGGAGGCTTTACATATTTGAGTGCCACACAATAATATGGAGGATATCTCGGATGGATCTGTAGATAGAGCTGTTGGTACACAAAGCTGAATGGCCAGGGTTCAAATCCCTGTATGGGTATCATTTTTCTATATCCTCAAAATCACTCTATCAGAATGTCATATGAAAAAACGAGTTTGTTTAAATATTTTAATTGGCTAAGAGCTACCAAGAATAATTTTGTGGTCAATAAGTGGATCGTGATCAATGTCTTGGGCACCCTTGATTGAATAAAACACATAAATTTGATCACTTTGTCGGTGGCATTCGGCTCACCTGAGATGAAAATATTCGCGACAGTATCTCTGTGCCTTTCGAGTTGATTTTTGACAACCAATCAGTTAACACTAGTGTATTTTGCTCGGCCATTTATTTAAACTGCTCAAAGCTTTAGTGGCAACTTGACATTTTTATGCCGAAGAGACTTCTGATGAGCAACCGAAATATATTCCCAGATTTTAAAGCCTTCTAACTACTCACAAATAGCTTCAGTGTCGGCCATATCGTTCAAGTCATCCCAGTTGACAGCATAGTTGGCACCCGTCTGGAGGTGACGATAGGTGCCATAGATATGGGAGGGTACCCCTGGGAACAAGATAACCATAGCTTGTAAAAGTGTCAGTGTAGTCAGGACATAGAAGGTGGAATTTAGGGGTTAGATCAAGCAGGACACACAGATATGAATTCAAGAGTCGGATCAAGCACCTACTAAGGACAGATATATGAATTTAAGGGTTGGATCAAGCACCTACTCTGGATATAAAGATAGGAATTTAAGGTTTGGATCAAGCAGGACACAAAGATATGAATTTAAGGGTTGGATCAAGCAGGACACACAGATATGAATTTAAGGGTTGGATCAAGCAGGACAAATAGGTATAAATTTAAGGGTCAGATCAAGCACCTACCCAGGATACAGATATAAGAATTTAAGGGTTGGATCAAGCACTTACTCAGGACACAAGAGATATGAATTAAAGGGTTGGATCAAGCAGGACATATAGGTATGAATTAAAGGGTCAGATCAAGCACCGACTAAGGACACAGAGATAAGAATTTAAGGGTTGGATCAAGCACCTACTCAGAACAGAGAGATATGAATTTAAGGGTCAGATCAAGCAGGACACACACGTATGAATTTAAGGTCAGATCAAGCACCTACTCAGGACACAAGAGATATAAATTGAAGGGTTGGATCAAGCAGGACATATAGGTATGAATTAAAGGGTCAGATCAAGCACCGACTAAGGACACAGAGATAAGAATTTAAGGGTTGGATCAAGCAGGACATATAGGTATGAATTTAAGGGTCAGATCAATCACCTACTAAGGACATATCTGAACTAATTTAGGGGTTGTACTCCTAAAAGAGTATGGCATATGAGTTTGTGCTCCACCCACTCTTCCTTCACCTTGCCAATCACAAGAAAATACAACTTATTTAGATTGTTTTATTAGTTTCGTCAGAAAATTAACTACTGTAATTCTAGTGTTCAAGGTCACAGCTCAATTTGGAAATATTTATTTTTCACTGAAGCAGTTTCACATGGTTTCATGTAGAGTCTATACAAGGGTATAATTCCTCTGACAGATAGTCTTGACTCATCCTCACCTCTCATTATTCATACATAGGGCTTAGTTACAATGCACTTAATTAGGCTATATCAACATTTTAGCATGACCTACTCTTGTGGTTGCATGGTCAAAGGCATAGGTATCGCTAGCTCTTAGTTTGAATTAGAAAACAAAAACTATCTCATACCGTACCAAATGAATAGACCGAATATTATGATAGTGGAATTAATCATTTAAGTCATATAAAAGTTACCTTAATCGTTCATGGATTGTTAGAAATGTGGATTTTTAATTTTCACAATTATACATTTTCGATTTTTCTCAAATGTATATTTGAAATTTTCTGAATAGAACCATTCACAGTTTCATTCACGGTACTAAGAGTGTCCTATTTGAGGCAGATTATTGTCATGGAGGAAAGGGGAGGAATGACCCCCTTTACCATGGTCTATGGTGTCATTTTCATGAAAGTTAGGATTTCCTGTTATTGGGAGGTCGAGGCTCAAATCTTGATCGAATATACCGAGGACGAGTTTTCCTTTAATGGTGCAAATTCAGGTGCATATACTCTAAACTAAACCTTCTTTTTGGCTAGCTCAATCGTGTAGATATGCGAATAGCCTGAAGTAAGACTATGTGAATGAATTAAAAATAGTAGCTGATATTCTCATGTGTCTCTTTTAGTTTCAAGTTGTGTTCTTTTTTTATTTCTCTGAATCTTGTTTTGATGAAATAAACAAATAACTTATCTCAACTAAAGATTGGTAGAAACCCAATTTTCTTTTTTCAGGTTTCAAGACGAAGTTCCTCACTATACCAACAGTGGGACTCCCTATAGTGTCATTCCCCTCCAAGGGGATATTTCTGGTGTCCTTGGAATCCACCCAATAGAGGCCCTATAATATCTATGATGGGTTAATCCATTACGCCTTTGCCTTGCAATGAAGGTCAGGAAATACTTATATTTTTGTAAAATAAAAATATAGTAATTATAAAACATTTAATAATAGAAAAGGTTAAAAAAAACTTTTAAATTTGTGAAGAGTGCTTTTTTGGCACTTTAAATGTGAAGCGTGAAAAATATGTTCATGAGCGTATGCGGAGTGTGGCCAATGAGGGTGGCAATTGGATCAAATATCTCCCCCAAAGAATATGTTTTATTTTTATTTTTTTAACAATTACAAAGAGCATATAGCCCAAATGGGTATTAAGCAATATTATCTGTCAGCCGACCAGCCTATAAACAGGATCTTAACCTACATTAGCTATTAACCTTGGAATAAACATCACCATGATTTCTAAAAAAAATATGTACTTAGTTCTTTTGTCCCTCCAAATTTATCTCTTTTTTAATTTGCTGATGTGGGTGCCTCGGCACCCACACTGCACATATCTATGATTATATTTATTTTTTAGGTTGCGAGAATAGAACATTATAGTGCAACTATATAATAGGCAGATATCTCTAGGAAAAGAAATAGAGAAGGACTATTTTATTACTACTGTGTAAAATTACTTTGTAAAATAAATATAAAAACTAACATATCAGTGTTAATCTGAAAATAAAAAAACAGCTAATTAAAATTGTTTGATTAAGGATGAGTAGAAAATTAATCGAGTAACAATGAAAAAAATAATCATCTTTGGAGGGCCATAATTTCTTGTCTGAAGTAAAAGTAATGAAATGCCAAATTGGTTAAAAAGGAATGTTTGTTTATGTAGGTTTTTGTTTTTACAAGGTTTCTTCATCCGGATTGGGAAAAAATGGTCAAAACAACTATAACGTGTGTGAGAATACCTATGATTTTGAATTTCATGGTACATTAAAATCCAATCTAATTTTGTCAAATGCTCAGTTTGGCTACAGTTTATTTTTTAATTGGGCTCAAAATAGAAGCTATTAACTTTGTTCTTTTGACATTTTAATTTGAATAACTGGATCAAAACACCTGACAACACATAAAATATCCTTTCCTCCCACTTCTTTCTAAAATCAAGGTCTTATGTAACTTTATTATTGTTATGAGAAGCATTCGACTGCTACCTGCATGGGTGGTCACACAGTCTAGGGTGTTAGACACCCAATATATTGAAATACCAGTGACACGGAGTTCAAGGTTTTGACCTCGACCGTAAGAAATTGAGCTGGTTTTACACATATGATTTATCTCTGTAGTTTTCTCATCCTCTTTCCAAACCTTTAAGGAGTGTGTTCTTTTTAAAATATTCCCCCAGTTCTTATCTCTTAGAATAATAGTTGGCTAACGCGCTAGTTGTGTTGAGCTCGACCGCCGAGGACGGGGAGATCGAAGTTCGAATCTCGGTCGGGTGAACTGGGGGTGGTTTTTCCTAAATGGTTTTCCACTCTCCCTCCACGCAAATGCGGGTTCACTTCCTATAATTCAACCTTCCCAATTCCCAATCCATTAGCTTAATTAGTACTTAAAGCGTATAACCCGAACGGGTAGTAAGACGCGGTGCTAAATAGTAGTCTTAGAATACGTCTGTGGTTTCCAACCTTTTGGAGACTTTGACCTAATTTTTTTTTTCCTTATATAAACGTGACCGCTTGATACACCTCAAAGCATTCAACTACAAGTTTAAAAAAATATATCTTGCAACACATCTTACCACTCATTTGGATTATCCGCATCTAATTAAATTATAGGTATAGGGGTGAGAAACATTTAGTTTAAATAAATTTACCCACTCATGTGTATAGGAAGAGTGAGGGGGGAAAGATTTAGTAAAATTCACCCTCAACACACTTGGCCGGAATTTGAACCCTGACCTCCACGTAACCAACAAACCAAATCAGACAAGCGTGACACTCGGCCCGTGGTCTCACCAATGATGGTTTTAATTCTAATAATATTGATTATAAAATGACTATAAAAACGTGACTTAAGAGGCCGCAGAAGAGAATGAATGAGTCGAGCGGGTATTTTGGATGTCGACAAAGTGAGCGCTCACAGTGCCACTTGTCTAAATATGAGAATGGTACAGTAAACTAGGTTAGCCATCAAACCGTCAAGAGTTGGATATCCAATAGGAACCCAAGCGATAACTTAAAACAGTTTGTAAATTTTAGTTGATTACATTTCTATTTGCATTTATCATCTTTCTATTAACATTATATTCACTCAAAAGAGAATAAAAAAAATAGCTCTATAAAAACAAAGTAAAAATAAATTTAAAAATGGCATACTCTCTTTTTGTTTTAATGATAGCACAAAGCACATTTTAATAAATACAATAATGAAGCTTAACAATTTACCCAGAATTTTCAAGTGAGGCTTGATTGAAAAGGTTTTTTTTTTTTAAAAAAAACGACATAGCGTATGAAGGTTATTTTGCACAGTATAAAGTTTCACGTCACATCAGCGCGTGAGACACAATCAATTGTTTCCTACAAGATCCCATACTAATGTCACAATCTTGACTCGTGAAGGACCTACATCAGCCATGATGCTCCGCGAGCATTCGTCAAGTGAGGGGTGGACTATGACATAACTGCAGTGCCTACAGCCAAGAAATGTGTTGGTCGGCTATTTGTAACGGTGTCAAGACTCTGTGATGTTCATACCTTATGATGGTACAAGACAAGAATAGTCCTTTTTTACTATCATGGTAAAAAGTAATTTTGTTTTTTCAGACACTTAATATGTCTAAGATACCAGCCCCTTGGCTCCCCTGATTATAGTTTATATTTTTGATTCACATCACACCATGAATTTAAGATGCATGCAGGTATTTTAGTTTGGTTAGCTATTTAGTTATTATTATTATTAGCACCGCGTCTTACTACCCGTTCGGGTTATACGCACTTACGCTAATGTGTAATGGTAGGGTGATTGTGAGATGAAATGAAGGACCTACAGTTTAACGTGGAATCCGAACCACGGTGGAGGCCTGGCATTCCCCACATTCACAAGATGTCTTATCAGAGGTGAAGGAAGGGTTCGGTAATCAGATAAATCTATGCCGGGACCGAGGATTGAACCCCGGCCGCCAGCACAGAAGTCTGACACCTTACCCCTAGACCCCCAGGTCACCATAGCTATTTATTTAATTAATTAAAATGTTTAGGGACAATTTTAACTAGCAATAAAGATATTAAATTGGAATTTAGGAAAATAATACAGTCGGTAAATGCTTGTTATTAGTCAGTCAGTAAGTCTGCTGTCAAGAAATGTAAAGCTCAGAATATACAAAGCCATAATTTTACCGGTTGTTCTCTATGGGTGCGAGACACGGCCTCTTACCTTAAATGACGAAAAGAAATTTAGGGTGTTCGGAAACAAGGTGCTTAGGAAGATATTTGATCAAAAAATTGACAAAGATAGTGGGTAGTAGAGGAGGCTACATAATGATGAGCTGTATACCCTGTACTCATCACCAGACATTGTTAGGGTAGTAGAATCTCGCAGGTTACGGTGGGCAGGTCATGCGGCGTGAATGGGAGTATCTAGAACCGCGTTCAAGGTATATAATGGCAAACCCATTGGGAAAAGACCACTGGGAAGAAAGACCCAGACACAGATGGGAGGATACAATTTGGATTGACCTGAGAGATAAGGTGTAATGAGATAGACTGGATAGAATTATCTCAAGATAGTGATAGGTGGCATACTTTTGTGAGTGCAGTAATGAACTTTCAACTTCCTAATGGCATAGAGTAAGTAAGTGAGTATGTGGGTATTTTTAGCTACACTAGTACTTGATTCAATGACCATACGGTTTAAGCATCACTTTCGTAATAAACTAGACTGCCCATGATGAAGAGATTACGGTTTGATCTCGGTCAGGTGTACTGAGGGATATTTTTCCTGAATGGTTTTTCAACTCTCTCTCCATGAAAATGCAGGTACTCTATATCTAAGTTCAATCTGTCTCACCCCTACACCCAGTAGCATAAATAGCACACAGATGTATAACCTAAACAGGGAGTAAGGCTAAAAAAAAATTAGTGTGCTAGGGATGAGGAATTTAAAATTTAGGAAAAGGGTACCTACATTTGCATGGAGTAATAGTGGTAAACTATTGAGTAAAAACCACCCTCTGTACACCCAATAGTGATTCAAGCCCCAATCTTCTCATCTTCAATAAACCAGCCTATTGCAAAGGTGATGCCTTAAATTGTTTGGCCAGCAATTGATTATAGTTTAATCTGAAAAAAACAAACACAGCTCATATACCACCTTAGATTAGTCTATAAGGATCCAAACCAAAAAGTACTCAACTTTATAGTTAGAAACTGAAACTTTAAATACATGAAAAAAAGCAATAGTGAGTAACCAATGTTAATAAAAAAAAGTCACAACATGTATCTAATGAAGGGCCAGCAATAGTAACATTTTTGTTATAATATAAGATTAACTTTCACGTGTGTTTTGTGGGCGCGTGGACTAAAGGACAAGCTTATCTAGTCTAGTTTGTTGGTTACAGGTGGGGAGTAAGGGTTCAAATTCTGTCAGGAGGTACTGAGAGCAATATTTCCTAAATGGTTTTTACTCTTCCTCTGCATATATATGGGAAGACTTCGTCTAAATTCTACCTAGCTTATCCCTATCCTACCCAAGATGGTTAGTAAGACACTCTGAAAGAAAAATAGTTTCATAAAACTTTATTAGAAATCAATTTAGGGCAAGTTTTAAAAAACATCAATAAACAGTCCCACAGTTATTAAAAGATTTTATAGATTCAAAATATAAGTGTGTGTGTGCTCCATTTACCCTGAAAAGTAATAGTCTTATTAGCTAGCTACACCATAGTGGAACCAGAACCAAGGAAGGTAGTAGTCTTACTTTGACTGATTACACTATGACCACTGCACCATAGTGGAACCAAACAAGGAAGTAGTCTTACCTTGACTGATTTACACCATGACCCTATCTTATAAGCTGCACCATAGTGGAACCAAGCAAGGTAGTAGTCTTACCTTGACAAAATACACTATGGCTCTATTTTATAAGATACACCATAGTGGGACCAAGCCAGGTAGCAGTCTTACCTTGACAGATTACACTATGGTCCTATCTCATAAGCACGGCCATAGTGGAACCAAGCCAGGTAAGCTTGCTACCTTTAAAAGTAAACTAAGGAAACATTTTGGCAGATGAACTTGGTTATTGTATTACATTTTGAATCAAATTTTAGAGATGGGCAACGTACTTCACCACAATCTAATACTGCTGAATCATTCTTCTCTTTAAAATACAAATAAGTTTTAAAATAGCTATGTGAGGAAAACTGCTAAGATTGATATCTTACATCGTGACGATAGTAATAATTATCTCGCCTAGAGTTAAAGATATAAAAGATTTAGCCTATCAACAAAATTGAAATAATTTACTTTCCACTAATCCGAATTCGTTCCCCCACCACCTTTCTTAAACTATAAAACCTAATTTACACCCTCTTTGATTCAAACTGGTGAACCATCAGGTAAAAGCAGGGCTAACCAAACTACTGAGATATGTTGGCCCCATCATTGGAGTGGGTTTGGCGTTGCCTCCATGTAGCACTGGCAGAAATAGCTGGGGCAGTATATTTTTAGACAAAAACCCTGGGAGCTCAGATGAGAAACTTGGGACTGTTACAACATTTGACTACCTTCACTTCCCCTCTTAATCCCTCTCCTATCCCCTTTCCACTACTCTCTGTTTCATATAAACAACGCATTTACCGCAGTCGCAAACATCGGCTTCAAACACTCGGTTTACTTTATCTTGAGCAAGGTTTTCAATAACATGGTTCGGTTTGCCTCCCTATCAATGTTTTAAATAACCTGAAGGATCCAGACATTCTAAGTCCTATCCTAATAAACAAGTGGTTAGGGAGTTTGAGGATAAAGGGCTCAAGCTCTGGTGCCCAATTTGATCCAGGGTGGAGCCTAAATAGTTTTTTTCTTTCTTTTAGCACAGTGTCTTATTACCTGTTCAGGTGATACGCATATGCACTAGTTATGCTAATAAGTTAGAGATGAGGAGGGTTAAATTTGTTGGAAGTGTATTTGAATTTGTGTGGAGAGAGTGTGGGAAACCATTTAGGAAAAACCACCCCACCAGATTTGAACCTCAATCTCCCCGTCATTGGCAGTTCAGTCTATTGAGAGAGTGATGCATTTGATCATAAGACCACCAAAAGGGCACATAATTAATTACTTGTTTTTGAATTCACCTTCCTACCTGTAACCAGATCACACAGTCTAAGGCGTTATTCTTGCAATAATCTTTATTGTCGATGATAAGGAGTTCCAGGAGTATCGACAGGCGGGGTGGGAAGGAGCATTGGGGGTAATTTGTGGGTTTTATCATTATCGCTTCATACAGATGTTTGTGCAATTTCATTAATACCACCCTCATCCTCCCTACCTGTTAAGCCGTTAATAACCATGGTGTTAAACTTAATAAAAATAATAATAATAATAATCAAGCTCTGGTGCCCAATTTGATCCAGGGTGGAGCCTAAATAGTTTTTTTCTTTCTTTTAGCACAGTGTCTTATTACCTGTTGAGGTGATACGCATATGCACTAGTTATGCTAATAAGTTAGAGATGAGGAGGATTAAATTTATTGGAAGTGTATTTGAATTTGTGTGGAGAGAGTGTGGGAAACTATTTAGGAAAAACCACCCCAGCAGATTTGAACCTCGATCTCCCCATCATTGGCAGTTCAGTCTATTGAGAGAGTGATGCATTTGACCATAAGACCACCAAAAGGGCACATAATTAATTACTTGTTTTTGAATTCACCTTCCTACCTGTAACCAGAACACAAAGTCTATGGCGTCATTCTTGCAATAATCTAGATTGTCGATGATAAGGAGTTCCAGGAGTATCGACAGGCGGGGTGGGGAGGAGCATTGGGGGAGATATGTGGGTTTTATCGTTCTCGTTTCATACAGATGTTTGTGCAATTTCATTAATACCACCCTAATCCTCCCTACCTGTTATATAAAGCCATTAATAACCATGGTGTTAAACTTAATAAAAATAATAATAATAACAAAATAATAGGAAAGGTTTTGTCTAGTAATCTTTGAATCCTCAAAGATATTTGAGATTCAAACTATGAAATTTCCAATATGAATACATATTTGTTTTATTATTGTCTTAATTTTAGTTAGAGCCATTATGATGATTATTGGTGAATCAGCTCAATGTAATTTTATGACAAACTTAACAACCCGAGAGCATTAATTTACTAAATAACTGAATAGGAATTTAATATTATGACCAAAAAAATTGAGCATTTTATTATGATAACTTATTTTTATATTGACTACAGAATTAATGTGGACAAAATAGGAATTGAAGGGGGAGGAGGGAATCATTGACGTGTGAGAAAGCTAATCCTTAAGGGTTGTCACGTTTTCTAAGATTTGGATTCAAGATTCAGATTCGTAAATGATTTGAATTCGAGGAAAAAAATAACAGTTTGACCTAATAGTGCAAGAAAAGAGGAAGATGGAGGTATTAACTAAACTGACCCGGTTTGAAACATTTTATGATGATGATGATTGTACTGAATTAAGTGTTTCTGTCTTAGGTTAACATTATGCTAAAAAAAAATGAACGCCAAGTGCCACAAATAAAAAAATAAATACATTTGTGGCCTGATTTTGTCTAACTATATTCAAAGAACTCTTTGCCTGCTGACCAAGAGTATTTATCCAAGACCAGCAGTGACTGTCTTGTGGGACATCTATTTTTGTGGAGGACACTCACAAATGGGTGTGAGTCACGCGTGGTGCTGACGGAACTGACGAGCGAGAGCGGCCAAATCACGAATCATCTCTCACTTTTAAACCGAGCGTTTCAAGTTCTACTTTAAAAAAATATTGATAACTTACTAAAAAAAGTTAATAAATAACAAAATAGTGAAATATCTGATCTATTTTGTATCACATTTTCATAAGTGTATTTTTTACAACAAATTATTTTACAGTTTTTTTTAATTAGATAAATAATAATTTTGACAATACTTTGTGTTAGGCTTCTTAGCTTTTCCTCAATTTTAACATTTTTATATTTGTTATTTTCTGTTAAACCTAATTAAAGAAAATTTAAACTTAACAATAATTTTACTTTATTATTATTATATTTTATTTACTATTACTAAAATAATCAATTTTATACATGCTTTATGCTACTAATTTAATAAAGAAGAAGTTTATTTTTCAAAAAAAATTATTGTTTTATGCAAAAAATTGTTATTTTGGAAAAAAATAAAATAATATGGGCAGTTTTTCAAAGGCAATGTTTGTTTTCTGATTAAAGCATTTTTATAGGTGTATTTATCTCTAGACTAAATTATGGATAGTAAACTTATAGTGCAAGTAGCACATAAATTGCCATTAATTTTGGCGATATTATATTTGAGGTGTTGATGACAAATAAAAATGCAACAATAAGCTTAAAGCAGCTTAGTACTAAAAAAATTGTACATTTGTCCCGGATATTTCTTATGCCACCCTATAGTTAAATTAGGGAATAAAAAAAATGAACTTTCCCTAAGATGTTTAATGGCAATATTCACAACTTGTTTCATGTATTATGGCTCACATTATCCTTGGTCAACAATGCAGAGGGATCAAGGTTCTAATCTCTGAGAGCTGTATCGCAGGACAAACATTTTAGACAATTGGAAATAGATACTGGAAAAATAATGGCGACTGTTTGGACAGGTTCATGTCCCAATTTAATGAAGGGTAAAGATTATGGATAAAATTGCAGGTTACACTGTAGGCACAGTTCCTGGGTTAGGCTTATTTTGTGTTTTTCATATCAAGCAGCAAATCATGAAATTATTAAGAAATAATTTATTTAGTCAGATAGTTTGTTTTTGAACAAATGTGTTTTGATTAAAATGGGTATCACAATGGTAGATTACAGGCAACTTTTTAAAACTGTATTTGGGAAATATTTTTACAACTCGGGGTCTCATTAAAAAGTGATTTTGAAATGAAATTGTAGATATACATTCATTCAGTAATATTGGTTTACACTTAATTCCTGCAGTATTGATTATTATTAAGAATGTTCCTGATTATTGGTTTATTTTGTAAAATGTATTTTACCACCCATTTGGATTATCCGCATATTAACCCTAAATAGGGTAGAAATGAAGTATGTCAAATTTAAAGAAAATTTACTACCGTTTGCAAAAAGGGAAAGGGGAAACTATCTAGGGAAAAATAACCGAGTACACCCAAACCAGGATGCGAACCCTGACCTCATCACCGACAAACCATAAAGGTAATGAGATTGACGACTTTGCCCCCATGCTCATCTATGTGGCTCTTATTGTTCTTTAAGAAAAATCTTAACCAAGCAGTTGTCTTCAGCTACTATAGTCATTTTTGCTATAGCTTATCTTTTATCAGCTTAAGAGCCAGTCTCGCAGCTGGTTAACGGTGTTATTAAGTCTAAGATTATGCTTGAACCAGAACACATACTGTAATGTGATTTCTTAGGCTCTTAACTTGACAATAGCGAAATTTGGAACAGTGAACTGGTTTTTAAATTTTAAAATAATTAATTTTCAATAATTTAATTGTCTTCAACTACTATAGTCATTTTTGCTATAGTTTCTTATCTTTTGTCAGTTTAAGAGCCAGTCTCGCAGCTGGTTAAAAATGTTATTAAGTCTAAGATTATGCTTGAACCAGAACACATATTGTAATGTGATTTCTTAGGTTCTTAACTTGACAATAGCGAAATTTGGATCAGTGAACTGGTTTTTAAATTTTAAAATTATTAATTTTCAATAATTTAAAAAAAATTAAGTTAAAATGGTTTAACTGGTCTCAATTCAATTGTTTTCTAATGAACTAAAGGAAACTACACTAAAACACAATGCCCGGTTCAAGCTGACTTATCTACCTAAATATACACTATCCAGTAGATGATAGGGACTCTTAAGACTTAGGTAGGTAACACAGCTTGTACCATTCGTCACATCGTAGTGCAGTTTTCTGTAGTATACTTTATAAAACAACGGAGACGAGAAACATTTTGTTTTTAATTCAACAAAATTGAAAGAAAAAAAATGTATTTTTTTTGTTTGAAACTGTAAACTTGATCCCAATTTCAAGATTGTTGAGGGAAGAATGCAAAAAACTGCACTACAATGTGATTTATGGTTTGAGCATGTATTTGTACCTTATTTCCCGGTTAATCATCCATGCAGTGAAAGATCAACCTACATGCAAGCAAAGAGTTTAAGTGTAAATTAAGTTAAAATGGTTTAACTGGTCTCAATTCAATTGTTCTCTAATGAACTAAAGGAAACTACACTAAAACACAATGCCCGGTTCAAGCTGACTTACCTACCTAAATATACACGAACCAGTAGATGATAAGGGCTCTTAAGACTTAGGTAGGTAACACAGCTTGTACCATTCGTCAGATCGTAGTGCAGTTTTCTGTAGTATACTTTATAAAACAACGGAGACGAGAACAGTGAAACGTGTTAATTTTTTTTAATTCAACAAAATTGAAAAACATAAATATATTTTTTTGTTTGAAACTGTAAACTTGATCCCAATTTCAAGATTGTTTAGGGAAGGATGCAAAAAACTGCACCACAATGTGATTTATGGTTCTGAGCATGTATTTGTACCTTATTTCCCGGTTAATCATCCATGCAGTGAAAGATCAACCTACATGCAAGCAAAGAGTTTAAGTGGTGACATGATTATTATTTTTTTAAATGTGTCTATGTATGTTGGTTCCCTTCTGGGAGCAACAATGCAAGTGTACATAAATAAAAACATGGACATTAGAATTAAAGTTTTCAAAATGATGTATACCGGTAGTAATATTCCTTCACCGGCTTTCAAAATATTACTAATATAATTGTTATTTTAATTAGTATATTAAATTCAAATAGGCACGTAATCTAATAGGTAAGGATGAAGAGAGAAGTTTAAAATAAATTTGTTTGGATCGGTGGAAAGAGAACGGCGAAATCACAATGATAAATAATAAATAAGAAACCGTCCCCAGGCCAGGTATCAAACAATGACTTTCTCATCAATGATAAACAAGTGATAATTTTGTTTTAGTCCAATGCCATATTCTCCATGGCCTTTGGTGCAGGTTTATTAGGGTTTTAGCAGGAAGGAGCTTGAAGAAAATATAAAACTTCTTATTTGCAGTAAACAATGATAACATTTTACTATATTAAAAGTGTTATTTTATATTTATTGAGGTAGGACATGGTTTTATAAAATAAGCCTGTCTGTGTTCACTAATCTGTCAAAACTAGGTATGGGACCCTAAGATCCTTAAGGATTTTCAAGATTCAAGGATTGGGGAAAACTTCGAACTCGAGACTCAAATCCTAAAAAAAAAAATTGTTTTCATACTATTAAGTGAAATTTGCTTTAGAGATCTAATACTGCTTATTGGTGATTCAGAACCAATTATAGCTATAGGATGAACTTAACATCCAAGCCCCAGAACAGTAATTTAACACTTAACTGAATGTATGAATGTTATAATGAATGGATCATAAGAAAGGATTAACATTTAGTTATTATTTCTATTTTCTATTATTATAATATATTTCTATTTCCTCTTATGTTCATAATTTTTTCCAAATTTCAGATTAGGATTTGAAATTTGAAGGTAAATCGGAGATTCGGGTTCATAAAATAGTGGATTCGACCCAACTCTAATCAAAACAAAACATTAATCACATCAAATACTTTCTATAATACCACCAACCTATAAAATAGACGGAGCTTGTTTGTGCTTTTGAGTCAACAAAATTTACAAAAGACTTCTGTCATTTAACAAAGGTAACTTATATTTCAAATTTCACAAAATATCTGTGCACCCTCCATAATTGAACATATCTATCAAAACTTACAGCTACAGATCACAGGACTTGGCGTATAATCATATGAAAACTGTTTTAGTAACTTTTATAACTGTTAAAAACAAAGTACCTTTCTTTGTAACTCAGACTTTATTACAGCTATGAAAGGTGGAGAAGTGTGTTGTTTCGACCGATGTACATGCTTTGTTTTTTTTAATTCCCCTTCATTACATACAAGTGCACCTCATGGTAAATGTTCTAGATATAGGTGAAAAATATAATAGGTTAACTATTTAATCCATCATGATATGTGCATTCGTACACTTGTCATTGTATTATTGGCAGCGTGAATCCCTCCCAAGTCGCAGGTGGCTGAGTTATCTGATAGCTCGCGACCGTAACTGATCACTCATATGTAGGTAACAATTTCTGCACGTCCATCACAGACTCTGCCTTGAAATATGAGTGAAGAATGACCCTAGCCATGAATGGGATGACTGTTGGATAGCTCGATGATTAGAGCAATGGCGTACTGAGTCAGAGGTCCTGGGTTTGATTCCTATATCTAGATGTAATTTCTAAATTTAAAGAATATACTATTTTGTCATAAATATACTGTTTTGTCATGTGTCTGCGAACATACACTGCTTTTTCTCTCAATCGACTTGGCGCATGTTATTCAGTTTCCGCAAGTGAGTTTTTTTTAAAGTTTTTCAGCAGCAAAATGCATTTGCAAATTTGACCAATTTACGATATTTGAAAGTGTTGTGGCCCTTACTTAACCTGTTGAAAAAGTGGGATACGCTTGTATATGCATTATATGTCTGCCTGTCTGTTGATGCAGTTGTGTGGATTTAACTTTTCATACGGTTATTCCCAAAATTATATTTAAGAGTGTAAAAAGGTGTGAATCGATCCACTCAACTGTGCGAACTTGCAAGAAGCTGTCAAATACAACAGGAATATATGGCAAAGCTCTCCAGACTAGGGAGGACTTGAAAAATAGAGAATCATTGGATTTAAAAAGCAATTTTGAGGCATATTAAAGTTAAAGTTCAATGTAATCAGTTAAATGACAACTTTTAAAATTACTTCATTTGTTTCATAAAAATCTTGACTCACACTAACAATCTTAATTATAATAATTTATATTGTCTAATCTTTGTAGTTCTATAGCAATTTTTTTTTTGACATAAAAACTGAACCTAGTATATCTTCCTAACAAAGACACCATTGTGTCTCATTTTAATCACAGATTTTTTTAATTATCGGGTTCAGATCATTTGCATATATCATAGTTACTCTAATGTGTTAGGGATGAGTAAGGTTGAATTTAGAGGAAGTTTATCCGCATTTTTGCTAAAGGAGAGTGGAAAACAATTTGTGAAAACCCACCCTCAGTAGACCTGACTGGGATTTAAACCCTGATCTCTCTGTTACTAGCAAGCCAGTCCAACACAAGAGTGACGCCTTAGGCTGTTCAGCCATTGAAAGTGGGTATAACCAAATGTTCCATAAGCTAATGACCCACTTTGGTGTTCAAATGGTTTAAGGTGTCACTATTGCAATAGACTGGACTTCCAATAACAGGGATATCGGGGTTGGAATCCCAGAACAGTGTATCGAGAGTTTTTTTCTAAATGGATTTCCACTCTTCCTCCATGAAAATTCGGGTACACTTTAATTAAATTCGACCTTACTCATCCCTAATACGTTAGTTTAATTAGTGCCTATCCATTTATATCAAAAATGTAGTAGGACATGTTGTTATAAAAAACATGTAAATGGTAGCACAAAGAAGATTCTGAAAGTTGTTCAAATAATCAAACTAGAATGAAGAATTTAGTTTACATTAACTATCTTTTAAGCTAAAAAAATATCAGTTTATTATTATTATTATTATTATTATTATTATTATTATTAGAACCGCGTCTTACTACCCGTTCGGGTTATACACACAATATCAGTTTAGTGTTTAAAGAAAACAATATGTTTTCTAATAAGATTGAGTGAGCGAAAATATGGCTCACATTGATCCAGGAGACAGCGGTTAAGTTCTTTCTGGCTACATATACAGGGTCTCCGCCCCCCCCCCCCCCCCCCCCCCCCCCCCCCCCCCCCCCCCC
>CABFOW010002827.1:19684-44824 GCA_902141385.1 Timema californicum | reverse complement strand
CCCCCCCCCCCACCGCTCCCGCTAACCCTACATCCCTTTATCCCTGTGAATCCTGAAGCAGTTCTACATTCATCATCCTAGTGTTGATTTTTCAACAGTTTATAGTTCAGTGTCGGATGCCATATTAGTATCAAAGTGTCCTGATAAAAAAAAGGACACACTTGCATCATTGTTTAAATGAAAAGGATCAGGGTAGTATTAGAATAAAATTGGATTTAGATTAGAAAATAATTAATTACAATTTGTAAAACTAGTTATGACCAGATGCACAATCAAATTTATTTGGTATTCATTTGTAAGAAAAATATTTGTGTAGCTTATCAAGTTATTTTTAATCAATTCATTTTTATTGAAGTTACTTACGTTTAAATTAGTTTAATCTTGAAATAAAAAGTCTCAGCAAGAGATAGTTAAAATATATGAAATTTTCAACATAGGTATTTTACAAAAAATCTGACATCTCAAAAAAATTGATTGTGCGTCTCACTGCAGGAAAACCAAATTAGAAATAGATAGAAATTCAATAGGTGTTCTGCTTGCACAGAAGTATGATGAGTTTAAAGATATATTTTTTTATTTACAAGAAGAGACCACTACAAAGAAATCAGAATAAAAACTTTTACTACAAAGAAGACAAAAGTATAATTAATGTAAAAAAAAAGAAGCATTTTCTATAAACAAAAATGTCCTTAAACAGATTCACAGTTAAACTCTTAATATGCACATAATATCTAATAAGCAGTGTATAGTGTTTTCCCTGAAGGAAAAAAAAACTAGTTGTTAGGAGTGTGCGAAGCTTTGAAATGCCTAGGTCGAAGGTCAAATCTCCTTTCCTTCAACTTGAAACCCACAATAAACTCTGCATCTTTGAAACATTTCAAAGAAAGAAGAAAACTTTGATATATTATAAACAGATTTTAAATATCTCACTTAATATGACATATTTCAACATATAGGTACTGTATTTCTTTGATTATAGGAAACTAAGACTCATCTTAATTTTTCAGTACCACAAACAGAAAAAGTATTTGATTCTAAGAAAATCAATAATAATAAAATACTTAAATACCCTAAATAAAATATATATTTTTATTAGAGAATTAAATTTACTAACAACAATAGTAGGTACCTTATTTATCAGTAGGTATGTTAACCGGCCCTGTGGTGTAGTGATATTATTATTATTATTATTATTATTATTATTATTATTAGCACCGCGTCTTACTACCCATTCGGGTTATACGCACTTACGCTTTTTCTTTGATTATAGGAAACCAAGACTCATCTTAATTTTTCAGTACCACAAACAGAAAAAGTCTTTGATTCTAAGAAAATCAATAATAATAAAATGCTTAAATACCCTAAATAAAATATATCTTTTTATTAGAGAATTAAATTTACTAACAACAATAGTAGGTACCTTATTTATCATTAGGTATGTTAACCGGACCTGTGGTGTAGTGGTCGGTGCACGTGGCTGTGAGCATAGGAGTACCGGGTTTGATTCCCGGCTTGACCTTGGGTACTTTTCCTGATAGCGGAACTACCCCAACAATCTTCAGGGTTTGGTTAATTAGGCTCAAAATAGGTTTAATAGTTTCCACTGGTTCCACACCCTCATACTCACTAACACCATCATCTCAACTTATCAGGACACGGAAAGAACCTCCATGGACAGGATCTACAATTAGTGCATTTGGGTGTCTCCCCCGGGCAATGGTACATTAGTACTGGCTAATCTTCACACAAACTGGGCTATGAATGATGCGCATTATTATAATTATTATAGTGGGTATGTTATTCTTCTGAATCAATATCAGTCTAATTCTTTCTGAGCCGTTGCTATCTACATCTGAATAAATTTCAGAATCTACTTCTCATTCAAAATCTGATTCTTCTGAGCCATCTTTATCTTTACTATACCATACTATGTTGTCTTCTGAGCTATTAAGAGCATTGGACGAAAAATAACTGTGATTCTAAGATGCCATCGACTCCAAGATGCAACCCATTTTTAGAGACTTTGAATGGGGAAAAAAAGTGCATCATAGAATCAAATAAATGTGATAATTATTTCGAGAACAGTTTCTGAACAGTATTTTAATATCGCCTAATGATTAAATGACATCTATATTGTAAGCATGGATAAATTTAGATATATCAGAATAAAATAATATAATGACCTTAGTTTTAATCTCTAAACCTTTATCTTTACCTTAGATGCATTATGATGTATCATTTTAAAACTAAAAATAGTTTTATGTGATAACAACCAAAATCTTATATATTTGACTTTGCTTCACCTGTTTAAAGATTTGCTTCGACTTCACTTCAAATTTAAAAAAATGACCTTTGCACACTCCTACAAATTATTACAGCTGGATACTATTTATTTTCATATACTTCAGACACTTCTACAATCCATTTTACTACATGGTCTTTTAGCCCAAAACCAGGCAGGCACGAACTTCAAATCACCCTGAACCATATTATGCTAATAATCTCAGCATGCAAGCATCATCAAACTGTTTCCACCACCCAAATTTACCATCACCATAGCAGTCACCACAAATATCATATTACAAATAAATATGTATATGAAAACCACCAGTCACAATTGCACAGCAAGATATAAATATACAAACATACAAAGTACAAAAGACAAAGGTTATTGAATTTCTTACTAACATTAAAATCTCAAAAAAAAGATCTTCTTTTTTTAAATGAGCAAAATTTTTTTTCTTGTATAAAGCACCAAATATAAATTTGGAGTCAATTTATTAATATCAATACACTGGCATAAAATACCACAAGATTTTTATCTTAACATTAATAAAGAAAGCGAGAAAATAATCAATAGTACTTATTTAAATCTTGGTAAAAAAAATTACCACTCAAAAGAACAATACTTTTAGTATAAGTACAAAATGCTCATTCATTCATTTTAAACAAACACAAAATCCAGTGTTTTTTTAATCAGGTAGAATATAAAGAAAGAGCTTTTAAACTAACAAGACTGACATTCAAACTAGAAGCTACAAAAATAAGCTTTAACATTCTGCATTTGACTAGGATTTTTTGACAAGTAAATCACAAAGATTGAAGGGCTTTAATTTAAGCCATGTCAGTTGATGTGCGATGAGTTTTTTTTAATGTAATACAAGTTAAATTGACTCTAAAATCAATAAAAGACTTCTAAATTCTTTGTTTCTTGAAAGCATTACCATTTATTGTCCATTATGTTATCAATCAGATGATGTCTGGCATAAATAAAAGTAAGATAATGAAGAAAACAAATTATTTGTTAAAGCATAAGCTTAATCTTCTATATAAAATATACTTAATATTTTGTATAATTGACAAACATAAATATTGTCAAGTATTTTTGTTTACTTATATTAAGTGGAAGTCAATTTCCAATAAATAGCACGCGAGAAAATAAAAAAATACATGTAATTTAATGCAGTTTTCAAATTAAATTATAAAATACATACTTTTGACTTTAAAACAGTTAAAAAAAGGACCAAGATAAGCTATTCATGCACATCAATGTAATGAATTAAATTATAGACAATCGCTAATACATCTCGTGCCACTAATTTCCACTCTTCATTGTTTTGTGCGAGATTAGGGCTTGCGTACGGAACGCCTCTCACCTGGAACTTGCAGCGTACCAGAACTGCCGATAGTTCCAAGCATGTTGGTAGCAGTGCAAGTATAATTCCCAGCATCCTCTGTAACAAAAAGATTAAATTAATTCTGTGTACAACACGCCTTATAGATCTAGCAATTAATTACCTTGCGTGTTTAGTGCATTAAGCCACTGTCCGACCCACCCAAGAGAGTTTGTCAGTTCAGAACTAATTGGGACCAAAAATTCTTTAAGGCAGGCAAAGTACTAGTAATGTTTAGTTCACAATAAAAGTAGTCCCAGTTGCTAATAAACCCTTAGTTTGTGTTAGGAGACCGGATAAATAAAAATTATATAAACAACTTATAAATGAAATATTGTATTTAAAAAAAATAATTAATTTAGTTATTAACAAGAGTATAACACGCTTTGGTGGCTGCATGTTCTAAGCCGCCGCTCTTGTAATAGACTAGACTGCCAATGACAGGGAGATTGAGGTTCAAATCCTGGTCGGGTGTACTCAAGGTGGTTTTTACTAAATGGTTTTCTACTCTCCATTCACAAAAATGTGGATACACTTTCTCTTATTTCAATCTTCCCCATTCCTAGCACAGGTAACACGAAGCGGTGCTAAAAAAGACAAGAAGATAATCATTTTATTTAAATAAAATACTCAACATAAACTATTTACATAACTAAATTAATGAAAAGAAAAGGTTTTTTGTTTAGTTTTTTGTTTATAATTATTAGGAGCATGCATCACATGCCCATCAACTCTGTGATACAGTCGGCTAGAAATAGTGAATTTACACTAACACTATAGCACATTGTATCATTTCTGATTGAAGATAAATGGAGATAAAGAGTTAATAAAAGTTCCTAATACAAAACATTGTTGGAATATGAAATGGTATGCAGATAAAAACTGCATTGAAAAGGCCGTTTTTGACTATTTTAGAATGGTTTCACAGATAAGCACTGTGCACAAATTTTTAAATCTTTATTCTTTCGCAATAGAGACATACTGTAGAAATTAATAAGAAGATTTATCATTTTGTCTCCCATCGTCACAGCAGAAGATTTCAAGTAATAATTCAAATATGAATGCACTGCACACATTTCTGGAAGATTGTAGGTCTTTTCTTTTCCTTTCTACTCCTATACCTCATCTGTGCGCGTGCACACACACACACACACACACACACAAAGGCATATGCAAGCCAGGAGCTGCGTTGGGCCTGCTATGATGAACGCTCTTAGTAGTGTCCGAGCCAAACACGTTTGAAAACTTTTATCTTCTAAACTAAGGTTTTCCTGACTAGTCTTTGAATTCCCAAATTTGAGTCACATTATTCAAGTTTGAGAAGTTCCAGGTTTCGACAAACATGGTGGTAACCATCTTTTACAAGCTCAACGAGAGCCAAATTGTTGAGACCTTCACACCATTTGATGAGGGAGAAGGGATTAGGGCGCAAACTTGGGAAAAGTATTAATTAGTTGATTATTTTAATGATTTTGGTGGTTAAAATAAATGTTAATGTGAATGTTTGCTAATAACCCACCCTTATCTTATTTTGTTACGTCTAGTTAATTAGCATAATTTAATAATGGTTATTTCCTGACCAGGGAAAGCCTGTGGTATGGTGAGGCGGCAGACTCCATTCCTGTACTGTATCTGGTAGTCCTGGCAGTTCTCGATGATTCTCCCGTTCTTGGACCACAGGACATTTGGAGGGGGCTCCGCCTGGACAATGCACTCAAACCGCGCAGTCTGTCCGCTCACCACCGCGATGTCACGCAGGGGCTGCGAATAAACAGCGGTAATTACTTGGTATGTTATGTATCAAGAGAACAAAAATAAAATACAACGGCCTTGGAGACTCACTTCGGTGGTCAAATGGTCTAAGATTTTCACTCTTAGAGTTGAGCCCTGTCTACAGACACTGTATTAATAAGGTGCGTAGTGATCCGTAAGAGATCAACTCTACACTAACAGATTGCTCTGCCTACAGAATCCTGATATTTAAGTCCTTATTACTTACCCCTCCATAGAAGTTGGATCAATTTTAACTTCCAGAGTACTAGTCAAAACGGACTGCTAAGGACTACCAATCAGCAAAGTAAATAGGTGCATGCATCTATCAAAATGAAAGCACCAATAATAGCAAAAGAATCTGTTGCTATGGAAACAAATGCAAAATGATATGATAGTTTTATGCATGAGACTATTTCAGAAACATTTTTCTGAAAATTTAAAACCCCGGGAGGTATGGTATTTCAGAAACAGTTTTTTGAGAACTACCAAGTTTTCAGAAAGAGCGGCGTCACTTTGGTAAGTTAAACTTCCCATTAGTAAGTTTTATATCCTTTGCCCTAGACTATTTTCTTTCGAAGTGTTTATTGGACCTAATCTTTGACTTTCTCATTGTTTGGTACAATCACGTGATTAAGGATAAGGACTGTGTAGACTCGATTTACATTTCTAAGTATCATTGAGGACTTAATGAATATATGTATGTGGAGCTTACAGACTCTGTAGACGAGGCTTGATACTGGATTTCTAGTGACGCCCATCTAAGACCATGTGACCACCAATGAGGTATTCACTAGCTAATTTGTGTGTAGTTTTAGGTCTTGAGACCTTTGTCAATGTGGGTATTGTAATCATACTAAAGAGTACCGTGATGAATGTTGGTGGTTTGCGAGGCAGACCCCCTAAGCTGCTCGGGGTGCTGGGTGGTGTAGGTGTGCCTCCGCGACCTTGGCCTTTATTTGGGCCCTTCATCGGACTGATTCCCTGCCAAGAGCCACCAGGAGAAACTGTGGACAGATACAATGTCATATTACGTTATGTTCGGTTGAAGTGGGACAAGTCAAATAAATACTCAAATATAAATAGTGTAATTTGTCATAGCAAATGGGATTAGATAGAACTCTTTATTTGTTTAAAATATATTAGTTGGAATATTAAAATATGGATTTCAAACTAAGGATGTTAAAAGGTTTAAATGAAATTAAAGTATCGATATAAGTTTTGATAATGTTTACAAACATATTTTAAAATTGAACTAACCAGAAATGACAAAGTGGACATGTAAATCGAACCCAGTACTCTTTACTCTTTGTATCAATGAACTATCCTTGTTTTTATCATATCCAGGGTCACTTTTAATTAGTTGAACTATCGAGTTTAAATGTGATGACTGTTCAAGTATTGACCACTCAGCGATATCTACAATTTAAATCCACTGCGACTTTAATGCTTAAAGAATTTATTAATTAGTCACTATGTGTCACAAACTGATAAGTCAATACAACAACAGCAACTAGTGAAAATAGGCTTTGGACACAACAGAGACCAGAATGACTTGGTAGTAGAGCA
Source organism: Timema californicum (assembly GCA_902141385.1). Classification (NCBI taxonomy): domain Eukaryota; kingdom Metazoa; phylum Arthropoda; class Insecta; order Phasmatodea; family Timematidae; genus Timema; species Timema californicum. Next base: position 37,811 of record CABFOW010002827.1, on the reverse strand, counting down.
ATGGCGCTCTGAGCCGAAGGTCCTGTGTATGATTCCTGAGTTCAGGTGCCATTCTTACCCAATTAATTTTGATACCAGTATCGCAACTGATCCTTTAGACTACTATCACATACAATTTTGATAAATATAAGTCACTATTTTAAAATGCATTAAAAATTTTAAAATGAGGCAAACACTCAAACTATATAAGTATATAGTTAATTATCTATATCTCTTTTTATATTTCAGCATAACTTCTTTTGATTTTAATATAGTGTCAGCCACTTCAGTGACTGAATGGTCTACAGCATCACTCTCGTGTTAGACTAGCCAGACGATGACGGGAAGATAGGGGGGTTTCAAATCCTGGTTGGGTCTACTGATGGTGTTTTTTATTTAATGACTTCCCACTCTCCTTCCATGCAAATGCGGGTATATTACCTCTAAAATGTTTCCTTCCTCATCCCTGGTCCATTAAACTAATTATCATAAATATGTGTACAACCTAAACAGGTAGTAAGATGCAAAGATAAAAAATAAATATAATAGTGTCCATCTATATTTGTTTTGTCTGCATAGTGAAATTCTATCAAATTCTTTCTCAACAAAAATCACTTACACAGCTGACATCACAGTTGATTAAATTATACTAAATATTATAAATGTTTTAAAAACTATCAAGTATAGTATAACATTAATTAGCTCATATAAAACTATTGTTAAATAAAACTACAAACACAGCACAAACCAAGCAATCATTGAATATGCACCCTCATAATTTATCATTAAATAGTGTTAACAGGACATTTAGGTGAAATAATTGACAGAATATGTTGAAAATGAAGGATGACATAAATAATATGGTATATAAATTATTTAATAATAAAATAAAATAGAATTGTAGTAAATTGAATGTTTGAAATAAAGGCCTCAAGGCAAACTAATAAACAACCCTCATAGATAAATAGTTTGACAGAACAACTAAAGATGTAATTTGTCTGCCATTCCACCTTTATGATGATTAATTTAATATTTAAGTAAATATTTTTATTTTTTCTGGCTTAGTTTATGGTCTTATTAAAGCATACAAATGTTTGTATGAAATGTCATGTTGTGCTGCTAGTGTGTGTTTTGGTTGGACTTTTCATGTCGAGCTTACATCACCCCACAGATAACGTTAAAGGTAATACAATCGGAACAAGACATTGCATTGTAACGCTGTAATCTTCATTAGAAGAAAGTGGAACTGAGATGAGTGAGATCATCTCTAAGAGAATTTTAAAAAAATTAATAAATACATACTTTTTTAATAACTTCTTGGAGTAATTTTGCTCCAACTCGGTACATTAGTGATGCCAGTTATTATTTGATATTTTAACTAATTAATTTCTTAGTAATCAAATAAATTACATCCACCCAAATAAAAACAGTACCAGTAATGAGGATGAACAATTAAAATACAGCCAATAGAAGGTTGGAAGGTCCAAAAAACACTAAGGGTTCCAACTATGATAATGACCTGAAATATCCTGGTTTAAAGGACCAAAACTGACATATTTATATTTACTGTTGGTAGTTAAAGCTACGGCTACCTTTGCCGCACTGTACCACGCTGAATGTGAAGGAAAGATTGAAATGATGCGCATGCATTTCAGTCACGCAAATAGTGTTGTGAAAGCCATGGGGGATAAAAACATGCACAAAAAAACAAAGTTAACATGAAGTTATTGTAATGAAAATATACTGTTTTGGGAGATATATACTTCCACCATAAAACATAGCTAAGTGGCGGCTCGTTATCAAATAATGTTGATTGAAACAAATTATATTATGGTGGGAAAGTTTGTTTAAAAGTTTTAAGGAAACTGCACAAATCTCGATTTTTCTACTAACCAGTTCAATTATTGCCATTGTTGTTATTTTAGTTTTACTAAACCCTCTATTTTTTAATTAGATTGAAAAATGTCTTCTCTGTTGTATTAGTAATATAATTTTGTTTCCTATTTCTTCCCAAATGTTTAATCTCCGCAAATTTTTCATATACCTCGAGTCTGAGATTGGTTATAGAGTAATTTGTACTCTTGTAAATAAATGATAAGTATCTCGTCATTCATCTCTTTAAAACCCACTTTATTTTTAAATAGTAAAAAGCAAACAAACTTAACTAACAGCTCATAACAACGAACCAGTGTGAACTGTTTCGTGGTTGGTATGACAACACAGTTTGGGAACTACCGAACATTTACAGAGATGTCCGACGCCCACGATATTTGTGAGCAAGTGGCCACACTACGCCGGCCCGTTCCATACCTCACCACAAAAGTGCAGGTGAATGCTCTTTCGACGACTCTTCCGCGCGCTTATGTGGTGCGGAACAGTGCGGACCAGCATAGTGTAACCACTTGCATTTAAACGTATGGATAGCATTCATCTGGATTTGAGAGGTCCGTGGCGGAATGGCCTAGTGTAACCGTAGCTTAACTGTCTTTGATTTAGTTGGTTTTCAAGTTGATTTCATTTGTGTGTTACAAGACTGAAGGCACATCCAAATTGTATGTAAACAAGTTAAAATTGGCTCAATATATTTTTGCTGTGGAATATTTCTTATTTATGTCATCTTTTATGTAAGATTAGGTTTATTAAGTCAAGGGGAAGTACATAACTTATATAACATGGTATTACACAGTTTACTAACTACAGTAACACAGTAATTGCTAGAAAACAGACTCCATTCTGGTGAGAAAAAGGTTTCTGAAAGCAGTGCACAGTAGAATAGAGGAAATAGAGTAGTCAAAGTGGTGTGGGTTATAAACTACGTGTGGTTCTTTAGCAGTGTTGTGGAGTGTTGCCAGGGTAAGCAAAGCTAGTTTAAATTGTACCAGTGATATATTCACAGCACTCAGTTAGACAAGTCTTGGATATGTGTCAACAGAGCTACATTCCCATGTGAGGCATGTAGAGCAGAGCCTGTGCATGATCGGTCAAATGGGGACAAAGTGCAGGATAACATATAACAGGTATAGTTTTAACAAACTCTGCTTACCCTGGCAACATCCCAAGACAAAACACTGATGCCTGCATAGAGACTCTAATGTATTACAAATACATACACAAAGTATTAGTTTTATTTAATTTAAGACAAGTTTAAAAACACAAGTCATTAAAATAAATTTTTATTTTCAGTTTCACACAAGTTTATCTTTTAGAGATTTCACTTAATTCCCAAGAAGAATGATGGAGTTGAAGTATGTATAGAAAAGACTGCAAGGTGTATCAAGGTAGTGATGGGAGGAGTGGATAACAGCAAGTGTGTGAGTGAGAGGAGAAGAATGAATGAGAGTAAAGGAGGAATAATTATGCAATGTCAGAGGGAAATATAGGCATTTTATTAAAATGACCCAGCCACAGGTTGAAAAATGATGATGATGATGATGATGATGATGATGATGATGATTTAGTTAGTAAACATTTCACTTTCAAACAAGTTTATCTTTCAACTAAGTGCTCACTACAAATTCCAAGCATTGTGAATAGAGTGCACACAGAGCGAACACATGTGGAGAGTTGCCAGAGTCTATACCTGCCAAATCAGGCACAGGAGTCACACTCTGTGCCCCGCCTAGGTATCTTGGCGACAGACTGGGTAGACTCGGAGACAGAGACACAGGGCTAGGGGTGGTTTGGTCCCAGTGTGTGCTCCCTGGGATGTTGATATGAGGGGGCTGTGGCAGACTGTATCTCTTCTTGTGCCCCGAAGCGTCACCTTCGGCCTCGGACATCTCGCTCTCCGACATCGGCTCCCATTTCACCGCCTTGGAGTGGGTGAACTTCTTAGGACGGAACAGGGGGACTTTGCCCTCCGGTTCCTTCGCCTGTTTATTCTCGGCACCTGCCTTCTTTTGTCCACCTTGAGTGGTTTCGTGGATGATGGGGAATTCCACATCATCGCTTCGTTTGTCGTCGATGCGAGGACGCTTTGCGTTCTTTTCGTCTCTTTCCGGTTTCTTACCCTCCCCTGGTAGCACGATTCCAAACTCATAGCCGAAGTCATATTTGAAATATATTAGACCAGTTTCTGGATCGATGTGTTTCGTTCCTATTGGGTTTCAACATTAATTGACAAATGTATATTCAAATGAATAGTGTATACATTATAAGAATCAAAGATTAAGATGAATTCTAATAACTATTACTTAATTCTTAGTAAATTATACCAGTAGATTTCAAAGTAGATTAATAATTCTGAAATTTTAAAATAAACACGAGAAATAACTTTTTCAGGTTTTTTCTATTGACAGCAACTGCAAGACAATATTCAATATAACTTTTCTACATATACCATTATTACAAAAATCGATGGAGCAGGTGAAATATAAGTTTATATTAAATTCATAATCTTCAAATGTATATTTAAACGAATAGTGTATAAATTATAAGAAAGAAAATTAAGATGAATTATAATAACAATTACTTAATTATTAGTAAATTACACGAGTAGATTTCAAAGTAGATTAATAATTCTGAAATTTTAAAATAAACATGAAAAATATTTTTTTCCCTGTTTTTTTTCTATTGACAGTAACTGCAAGCCAAACTTCAATATAACTTTTCTACATATACCATTATTACCAAAATCGATGGAGCAGGTGAAATATAAGTCTATATTAAATTAATAATCTAACCATTATTTTATCATAATAATTTTATTTAAAATATTTGTTTAGTAATTGATTATAAATACAAATAAATGCCTAGTGAATAATAAATATACCTAATTTATAGGGTGGCTTCCTTAAGATCGTGGTGGAAGGAAAAGTGAGTTTAGGTCCCTATATTAACATTTTTTATAAATAACTTAAAACTCTTGACCAAAATAAATAAAATATTGCTGTAGTAGATACATTAAGTTTAACTTTCTTCACATGATAATATTATCAACTGTTGACTATCTGTCATGGGCACAGCAGAATGGACATTTCCCCCTCGTTTAAAAAGTTCTGTTCAAATGTCACTATGACACCAGGCCTCAATAGAAAATAAGTAACTATCTCCCTGAAAGACATAATACTGTAGAATTTCTTTTCCCTTAATTTAATTTAACTATCAAAATTTGTTATTAACATATTTGGTTTCAATCCTTTATTTAGAAATTCATTTAATTTACTTTTTTTATTTAAATGCCTGCCTTTGTGGTTTAGTAGTCAGAGCTCCTGGCTAAATAACCAGGAGTCCCAGGTTCAGTCCTCTGTGCTTCCAGATTCCTCTGTGAATCAGTGTTTCTGGAAAGGGGTCAACTCAGTCTCCTGAAGACAATTGAAGAGCTACTTTAAAAAATAAGTAGCGGCTTCCGGTTTAAAGATATGAGATTAACAGCTGGAGGGTTTGTTGTGTTGACTGCATGACACCTTCTATCTGCAAATGTTGTAACTATTTTCACAAACATGCAGCAGCCACCGAGTTGGTATGGTTCACTTGTGGCCTGACGCCATGGAGTTTTTTTTTTCCATTTAAATATATATAGAATACATTTCTACAGATAAAGGCGCAAAACACTTTAGCTTACTTCAAATTAAGTTTACCACAGTGTTTTAAACAGTTTATTCAATTGGAATAGGCTAGGAGTTTCTTATCTGTTTCCTTCTATTTTTTGATAAACCAATAATGTTGAAATATAAAAAACATGTTTTGTGTTTAAATCTGCGACTTTCTAGTATCGATACCAGAAGAAAGTTATAAGAGGTCATATTATTTGCACAGGGCTACCCTTTAGGGTGTGCAAACGTTACGTCCGCTCAGGGCCCCAAGATTTGGGGGGCACTGCCTGGCTTGAGTGAGAGAGGGGAAAAAACGAGTTGGAGTGGGAAAGTTTTGCTTGTGCATTTGTGTAGTAGGTTCCCTGTACAAACGATCTAGCAAATATTGTCAGAGTGTAGAAACAAATAAGAAAATAATCATGTGGCTTTATTTATTAACATGTGCAGCATGTTCTCTGTTTTAACTCCACCAATTTGCATTTGTCTGTTTGTGGTAAATTTGTCTCACGATAATTTTTGAACGTTATTTAAATGTATGCCTTTGTGGTTTAGTAGTCAGAGCTCCTGGCTAAATAACCAGGAGTCTCAGGTTCAGTCCTCAGTGCTTCCAGATTCCTCTGTGAATCAGTGTGTCTGGGTCTGGAAAGGGGTCAACTCAGTCTCCTGAGGACAATTGAAGAGCTAATTTAAAAAATAAGTAGCGGCTTCGGTCTAAAAATATGAGATTAACAGCTGGAGGGTTTGTTGTGTTGACTGCATGACACCTTCTATCTGCAAATGTTGTAACTATTTTCTCAAACATGCAGCAGCCACTGAGTTGGTATATGGTTCACTTGTGGCCTGACGCCATGGAGTTTTTTTTCCATTTAAATATATATAGAATACATTTCTACAGATAAAGGCGCAAAACACTTTAGCTTACTTCAAATTCAGTTTACCACAGTGTTTTAAACAGTTTATTCAATTGGAATAGTCTAGGTTTTTTTATCCGTTTCCTTCTATTTTTTGATAAACTAATAATGTTGAGATATAAAAAACATGTTTTGTGTTTAAATCTGTGACTTTCTAGTATCGATACCAGAAGAAAGTTAGAAGAGGTCATACTATTTGCGCAGGCCTACTCTTTAGGGTGTGCAAACGTTACGTCCGCACAGGGCCCCAAGATTTGGGGGGCACTGCCTGGATTGAGTGAGAGAGGGGGAAAAACAAGTTGGAGTGGGAAAGTTTTGCTTGTGCATTCGTGTAGTAGGTTCCCTGTACAAACGCTGTAGCAAATATTGTCAGAGTGTAGAAACAAATAAGAAAATAATCATGTGGCTTTATTTATTAACAAGTGCAGCATGTTCTCTGTTTTAACTCCACCAATTTGCATTTGTCTGTTTGTGGTAAATTTGTCTCACGATAATTTTTGAACGCATTGACCAATTTTATTCAAGTGTGGCACAGTTGTTTTTTGTAACTTTATACAAATCGATTTTGTTGGAGAATAAATCGAACTAGGAGTTGAGGGGGAATCAACCCTTTTATTTATAAAAAACAAGGCTTCGAGTATTAATTATTATTATCATCTGTTTACTTTTTAAGGCATTTCCTGGAATCTTATAAGACTGCAAATTGAAATATAAGTGCAAATTACTGTAATAACATTAAACAAAAATTAAATCTTTTAATAATTTTTTGTGGTGAGAGGATGGGGTTGGTAGGCTGAGGCAGATAAATGGGAGCCCCGCAAACAAAGTTTGCCCATGGACCCACATTTGCTAACGATGGCCCTGCATTTGCACATCAAATTATTCCCAAATTTTTTCCTCTTTCCATAGGCGGGCTTTATTTACTCAATTTCCACTTAATTAGTTTATCTTGTCCCATCATTTTTTCAGTTTCTATTAGTGTATGGTCAAATAGCAATTTCATCTTCTCATTGTCATACACTATGATCATGACAAATATTCAACAACTGTTGATATTACCATGCGTAGAAAATTAAATTAAACATATCTAATGAAGTATTCTATTTTCTGTCAAAAAAAAATATATATATATATTTTTAAACTGTAAAATCTAAACCTTCCGTCCCATCTTGACTATCACTCATATTATTTTACATGAACAACTTTTTAAAACCCGCTTCAGGGGTCGAATGATCTAACGTGCGACCAGCCAGCTGATGACAAGGAGGTCAAGGCCTGAATCCCTGTCAAGTCATCTGAGGTTTTTTTTCCCCTAAATTGTTCCCCACTATTCTTCTATGCAAATGCGGGTATATCACCCCTAAACCACTTCCTCCCTTATCCTTACCCCATTATAGTAATTATCATATAATATGCATATAACCTGAACAGTTTTAAAAGACGAAAGTGACTGTGTCAAGTTCTTACCATATTGGGAGACTCTGGATTCCTCCCTATATGCCTGTGGGTCATCTCCCGTGGAAGAAGGTGCGACATCAGCCGCTGTTGGAGACTTTTGTGTCTGCTTGTCAGGTTTACTTGTCTGCACGTCTGTTATGATATCATCTACAAACTTCTGAGCTTTAGACTTAAAAGTGCTTGTCATTTCATTCATGTGTTTCGACGCCACAACTGAGAAACAAGAAAAAAAAAAAATATATTTTATAATAAAATGCAAAAAAATATTCACTAAGATTGATTCAAACACAGTAAGACTTTAAACTTTTTTCCCCGACATAAATTTAATTCATAAAATGTGGTCACTCAAACTCTAGAATAAAATTCTAGCAAAATTCCCCTTTTTCCTGGCAAAAGGCTGTTTCTTTCTATCTGATGTCTAAGCTAGTAGATTATTGAAGTTTTAACAAATTTATCAGAGTACAACCTCAATAAGGCTCTTAAAAAAATGTCTTAAAATTACTTTTTTTTTTAAGGTCTTGATTAGAAAGTCACTATTCTACTTGTGATTTGTGCCCAGCCACGAGTATAGAGCCAGATAAAATAGAGAGACGTTTGAACAACCAGTGGTGGTGGAACGCTTTGTGTGAAGAGGGGAAGGTGAGGGGATAGAAACAATTTATTTTTTTAAGTTCTTCCCCCAGCCAAAGGGGAGGTGGGTGAAGAACCCTTCCCAGCGAATGTCTGAAAATTGGATCCCCTAGAACCCGTTTGGAGTGATCCTCTTCTGATATTTTTTTTATTAGACTCCTCTACAAGCTATTTGTAGTGGTAATCCTCCAAACATTTTTTTGAAATCCGGATACCTTTAGAAGTAGTCTTTGCCCAGAAACTTTCTGAAAATTAAATTCTTCAAGAAGCTATTTGGAGTAGTTGTCCCCATGCACATTTAAAAAAAATTGGAATGCTCCTAAAAGCTATTTATAGTGATCATATACATCATCATCATCATCGTTTCCAGACCATGGCCGGGTCAGTTTAGTAAAATGCCTCCATCTTCCTCTATACTTCCACCATTCTGGGGTAGTGAAGCGCAATACAAATAAACTACCTACATAGTGGGTACCTCTCCTACTCAATCCTGATCTCACTGACAAGGGGTGTACCTCGGGATCTGAGTATCCTGGTAGAGGTTGGGTTGAACCCCAGCAAAAAAACCAGATCAAGCGCAAACAAGAGACAGGAGACTGGTCAGCACTAAAACCAACGAGCTTGGAACAAGGTCTCGCCAGTTGGCGCCGAGCTTGGTGGGTTGGGAGTGTGAGACATGGTGATAATGAGCTAAGACATCACCCGCACCTGTAGCTTCAGTTAGGGAAGGTTACCACCAATCAGCTGCCCCAATACTCAGGTGTAGGCCATGACAGGCTTAGTAAACCATTGGCCGAACCAAACCAAAGTACTCGAGAAAAGAAAGTAAAATGCCAGATATTTAGAGTGATCTCCATCTGAAATACTCAAAATATTGAATGTGTCTAGAAACAATTGGAAGAAGTCCTTTGAAATTTTTGAAAATTGGGTGCCTTTTCATTAACTAGCAAAACATTTGGCAGTCGTGTTAGTGCTAAAATTGTCAAGTGGTGTGATTTTTCTGGAAATTCAATATAAGACATGACTTTAAGAAAATTCCAACCCACAGTTTAGTTTGGTCATAGTTTTGAATAAAGGCTCTTAAAATTTTTAAATTTCAGACAGATTACCAAATTCAAGCAATTTTTCCAGGTTTTTTTTCCTGATGCTCAAAATTCAACAAATTTTTGGATTTTCCCAATAAGTGACCAGCCTGTCACAATACAAATATTTTAAGATAACAATTTCCCACCAAAATATTTAAAATGAAAGAGAACTTTGTTAAAATAACAATGCAGGTGAATTATGATGATCACCTGTGAATTTACACAAGAAAAGAAACGTTGAAAGAAGACAAGTTCTAAGCCAATCACGACATTTCTGAACATTCTCTTCCGACTATTGCACTATGCCAGGGGTCGTCAACCTCTTTGGGTCCAGATCAACTTATAAACTTATCAAAAGTTCCACGATCATCCATTGTTTCTTCATTCAATCTTTGATTTGTTTTTGTCTATAAATCTTATATTTATTCCTTAAATTCAATATTTATTCATATACTTATGTCCAGTGACGTAACCTGGGGGAGGGGTGTTTCAGAGGGTCCTGACCCCCCTCAAGGACTTGGCTCATAGGTGCCAGCTTAAACGGGTTCAGGGGGTTCTAATCCCCCCCCACCGAGGACTGAGCTCACAGGTGTCAGCTTAAACTAAACAGTTACTTAAGCTTGTTCTTATTTGATTTTAAACTATTACTTATGTTCTTTGTATGTTTTAGTTTGAATAAATAATCTTTTTTTGTATTTTTAATGGTATTTTGGCTTGAAAATATTCTTTAACCTATAGTCTACCAATACCATCGTATGCTTACAGTGGCCCCATGACTTCTTTGGTGTTGACTGACAGCTTTGAAAAGTTACCAGACCAAATTATGTATCCCTACTCCGAACTATATGATCTGCATAAATATGTGTTTAGAAACTGTCACTTCTGACGGTCAAAATTTATGTATACACCTAAATGTTGACACTAAGAAGTCATCTGTGAGCTGTCAGTCAGCACCAAAGAAGCCATGGGGCTACTGTATTTGAGTTAAGCAAGCTGGAATCTAGTAAAATTTGAATGTGAACTTGTACTGGTTGCAAGTGGAGGGGGTGGTAGCGATTTATATGATTTGTATGATAGGGTTTGTTGTGCGGGAGGGAAGGGGGACAGAGGCGTTACGATTAGGCCAATAGATGGGGTAAGGAGGAACCCTTTTAGACCCCTTCTCCCCATTTAATATTAAATCTTGGCTACATTACTGTTATGTCCCCACCATTCTATAAAAAAATTTGAATAAATAAAATGTACATTTTCATATTAAACTATTTAATTTTCTTATAAAATTACCAATTAAAACCTATAATTTTGGTCAAACTCAAATATTATATGAAAGAACTTGATATATTCGCAAGTTTAAAAGACTCACACTTGACTTTTAATGACGACATCATTTTCTTACGTGAGCAACTGGTTGCCAACTCTTGCACTGTGCCTATCTATTTGTAAAAGGTTTATAAACTTATATTTGTCCCCCGCCCCCTCTTTTTTTAAATGAATTTTGGGAGATCGCTTCCACTTGATACATTTAACTACTAAGCATGGGTGGAAGGATCCTTTTGTCATAGTAAAGCCGCATCTCCCTTGATTAATTCCTCATAAGGCATCACACTTTATGTAGGCTACAGATAATGTTCCAAAATAATAAAAAGGTTATTTATTCATTTTGTTCTTAATTTATACATGTTTAAAAAATCATAAGCCCTTGAAAAATGGTTGATGAAAAAAATTATGAAAACTTACATGAGGCAGATGTAGGAATTTTTCTGCCTATGAAGCCAAACTGCGGTGACTCCTCAGGCCGAAGAACAACGTCTGGTGTCGATGGTTGGGAGCTTCTCTGCACAGTTGACGACGAGGTTGTCTCGCTGAACCTCTTCCTCATCTCCTCAACTCTACGCAACCTGCTCTGCTCCGCACTATGTTCCGACGAGATGAACGTAGAGGACACTTGACTGGACCTGGACAAAGGCGCCGCCGGAAGCAAGGGGGGTTCCGTGTCAAACTCCATTGGTGTGGGGACTCTTGTCGCCGACGATCCGCCTGGGACACTTGTGGACCTCGTGACAGGGGGCGGTTTTACTTTGCGATAGTGCGGCTCGTCCGTGTCGCTATCCCCGGGTACCCACTTGGGTCTGATGTGCATACTTTCATAATCGCTTTCATAGTCACTCTCCCGAAACTCGCCGGGGACAAATTTCTTAGGCATAGTCGGTGGTGGACCGCTATTCCTTCTCCTTGGTTTCTCAGGTTCTGGTTTGAAAGGGAAGGGTTCCAGTGGAGGTCCCCCCTGAGGTGGTCTGTTCTCCTTTTCACCGAATTTGATTACCCGGGTCGTCTGCTGAACGCTCACAACTCTATGGCTGTGCTCTGTCGACTCAGCAAAATTCATCACTTTAGATGTCTCCGTCTGTGTGGCATTTGGGAAGTTGGAAACCTTCGAATGGCCGTGGTAAGTAGTACCTGGAGGAGGCGCGGACCCCCATTCAGGTGGGGAACCAGGCTTTAAAATAAAGGGTTTTCTGACAGCTGGTGTGGCGATAATTAATTCTAACGGGGGGGACTTTGGAGCGACCATTTTGGGTTTCGGTTTGACAATGACCTGTGGCTTTTCAGGCTTTTTCAGAGTTTTGCTCTGCTTTACAGGCGATGGTTTGTCGATCGGTTCAAATTTGGGTCTTGGTGGGCCCCCAAACTGAGGAGGATTGTCGAATTCAGTGGGAGGGGTTGGGGTACGGACCTCCATAGATGCTCGAGAGTGCTGTCGACTGCCACCAGGTGTCAGCATCGGTCTAACTGGCTTATAAGAAGGTCCATCTGCGTCGGAATCGAGTGGCCGCCACAAGGCAGGGATGCGACCTTCATAGTCACTTTCATAGTCGCTTTCGCGGAATTCTCCTCTAACAAATTTTGATGGGCTGGGAGGTGGGGGACCTAAAGACCGTTTTGGAACTGATCGGGTGGGTTCTGGCTTGAAAGGTAGGGGTTCGAGACTGGAAGCTCTATCTTCCGAATAAGTTTGGGTAGTTGTGCCAGGTACTTCTTTCGCCATGCTTGGAACGACTATTTCCTGGAAACATAAATTACACCACAGTGTTAAAGACATAAAAATTAAATTCTACCAAGAAGGTATTGATCTATTACTAACCACACACATAAAATAATGGCAGAAAGTGTATTACCAAAAACAAATTAAGACAAAATCAAAACTTTCAACGTAACCATCAACACACAAATAAAAACAACAAGCATTCGAATTAATTTCCACACTTAATTAATAGCAAAGAATCATGCAACATTTAAAAATTACAAATTAAATTGTTGTCAATGTCATTGCACAAAGACTTACATGAAACAAAATTATTTATAATTTTATTAATCACTACAATCACATTATTAATACTCAAAACAAACATTACAAAGTTCTGATAAATTTGTTGCTATTGTAGAGATTATTCTAAAATAAATCTTCAAACATTTATTAGAGAAGCATAAAATATAATTCATTAGTAATAAACACATACACAAAACATATTAGTTAAATACATTTCTAGAGAAAACTTGTTATCACATTGAAAGATAAAACACAGCCAGAAAGGTTGGCACACCTTCTTGGGTTTAATGCTGCCCATGGATGCAATGGCAACCTTCTTCTCCACCTTTTGTTCAGAATGCCTGTGATGGGATTTGAACTGAGGCTTACTAGTAGCCGCCTTCTCTTGAGACACGACATTCTGTTGGTGTTGGACCGACGACTGTTGAGAACTTTGTTGAGAAAATCTCTCGCTGATGACGGTTGTATGTTCGACGGTGGTTTTAGTTGATTCTTCGTGTTTGATGCTCTTTTGGTGTGTGGCTTGACGTATACGTCTTGGTTCTTCTGTGTCAGCCATGTAACCGCTTTCCTGTTGTAGCTGAACCGGACGCGCATTCTTTGTTTTAGACTTGGGTGAATCAGGCTTGGATTTCTCCTCTGGTTTTGGTGGCGATGGGGGATCAGCTTGGCAAATAATAGGAGGGGATCCAGGTTTTAAAGTAGGTGGTGAATATTTTTTTTTTGTCTCTGAAGTATGTTTCCTTATTTTATCAGTCTTCATTTCAACTTTAGAAGTGGTTTTAGTAACTTCTGTTTTCGATTGCTTCTTCTCAAACTGTGAAATATCGATGGAGGGTCGAGGCGGACCTTCAAACTGTGGAGGTCTGTCGAATTTTGACGGGGGTAAAGGTTCTGGTTCAGTTGACTTTGGCCTTCTAGGTTGAGGAGTTGTTGAAGGTGGCAGAACCCTCTTGTAACTAAACTCTTCCGTGTCGCTCTCGTAAGGCCTCCACTTTGATGAAATTTGGATCGACTCAAAATCGCTTTCATAGTCGCTGCTAGCAAATTCACCTCTGACGAATTTTGAGGGCTTAGGTGGAGGTGGACCTTTTGACGGTTTCGGTTTGGATGGATCAGGGTTAAACGGGAAGGGTTCTAGATCAGGGAACCTTGTAACTAAACTCTTCCGTGTCGCTCTCGTAAGGCCTCCACTTTGATGAAATTTGGATCGACTCAAAATCGCTCTCATAGTCGCTGCTAGCAAATTCCCCTCTGACGAATTTTGAGGGCTTAGGTGGAGGTGGACCTTTTGACGGTTTCGGTTTGGATGGGTCAGGGTTAAACGGGAAGGGTTCTAGATCAGGGAACCGTTCAAATGGTTTACTTTCTACATCGGGTTTCTTTAATGGTTCTTTTTTCACCTGCTTTGGAAGAGATTTAGCCTCTAATATTTTATCTTTTGGTGGGGGTGGTGGAAGTGTGGATTTTGGAAATTGAGGTGGAAAAGACCGGTCTTTCTGTGGTGTTGTTGGAGCTGGCGTCAAGGACTTTTCCCTCTGTGGAGGGGGGGGCATCGTTCTTACTGACCCGACTAAATGTTTGGTTGGTTCTTTCTCCAAACTCCTCTCAAGATCTTGTTCAATGGTTTCAACGTATGACTGTCTGCGCCCTTGAGGTAAGGGGGGCGCATATACCATTTCAGGAGGAGGCCCAGGCTCTAAATAAATTTCTTCTTGAACTACTTGTTGGATTGATGTTGATCTGGAGGATGTATCTTTCACAACAGGAGGTGCTTTAAGCTCGAAATCAACTTTTGGCCCAGGCGGCCAACTCTTTTCAGATGGTCTCAGCCCTCTTTCCTCGACTACAGGTGGTGACGTTTCCTTCCCATGTGTTTGGACGGAATGAAACTCTCTGGAAGTAAACTCGGAGCATTCTGATTTGACCTCTGTTCTCTCTGAAGATGTGATCAAGTCTGACAATTGCAATCGTTTATCAAAGTTGGTGGTTGATGGCAGTAGTTTTGCTTCAGCAATGTAATGTATCACATTTTGTGGTGGTATGATTGGTTTTTCGATGGTTTCTACCGAAGAGTGCACGTAACTTTTAGAAATGTCTTCCGTTTCTTGCCTTATAACAGTGAATGGGCTCACAGGTTTAGTTACTGGGGCCATTTTTGTTTGAGGAACTAAAGCGGGTTGATCTTTAATTTCCACCGAATGAATATGTTCCTCAGATTTCTGGCTAACGCTTGTGAAACCAGGCTGAACCGGCTGCCACACTTTATCCACAGGTCTAGGTTGCGGAGGAGGTTGTTGAACTTTTTGTGTCTGAAAAAAATCTTCAATTTTTTCTGTTTTATGAACCTTTTCTTCAAATGTATGCATGGTCACTTCCGGTTGGACAGGGGCCCAAACTCGTTCGATTGGTTTAATGACAGGTTTTTCAACTGGCTTAACCATTGGTTTTTCAGCTGGCTTAACACTTGGTGGTGGTTGTACTGAATCCAACTGGGTTTTTGTATGTTTTGTCTCAACAAACTGAATTTTTTCTTCTACCTTTTTGATGACACTGACATCACTTTCTATTGGAGGAGGGGGCCAAGACTTTTCGACTTCTTCTCTTGTAGCCCAAGGAACAACTGGTTTTTCTTCACTGGGTTGCGGAGGGGGCCAAGTTTTCTTGAGCGCAGAATCAGGATGTTTATGAGCCCAAATTTTGTCCATGGCTAGCCCTTCCATGGAAGGCTTAGGAGAAGTGGCCCTGTACGGACCAGTTGATACAGGCCTTTGTATCCCGTGTTCTGGTTCTGGGGGTTTCTGAGGGGTCCACAGTTTCTCCATTTGGATACCTTCTGCCGAAGGTCTAGGAGACACTGCTCGAGCCTGGACTGGTGAGAATGCCGAAGTAGACTCTGAGGTGAACGATCTCATGTGCGAAGACGTTAGTTTCTCTGACGTCACAGTTTCCACAGAAGGTCTCGAGGAAACAGTCCGAAGAAACGATGGTTTGTATTCATCTGTGGGAGGTTTAGGGGTCGTTGGTCGTATTATGGGTTCGGGAGGTAATAGGCTAACCGGTTCTGGTTCTGGTGTGCGAAGGGGTGCCCAAAGTCTTTCCATGGCTATTCCTTCTGTTGAAGGTTTTGGTGAAATAGGTCTCGCCGATGGTTCGGGTTTAGGAATAAGGACAGGTTTTGCTGGTTGAGTGACCTCAACTGGTTTGAATGGAGCCCAAGGCTTACTAGATACCGGGGCTTTTTCTTGTGTCTGGGGGTGCACTGGTGTTGGGCGATAGGACCAATCCCCAGTTCCTGGTAAATGGATTTTCTTTTGAACGAACACTTCTTCGACAACTTCTTTCTGAGCTACTTCCTCTTGCACTTCCACCGGCTTTTGTTCAGGTTGTTTCCAAGGTGGTAGGACTGTTTCTTGTTGCTGTTTTGGGTAGACGGTTGGTACTTCTGGTTTATTAGCTGGTTCAACAGTGGGCTGAACCTTGATTGGTTCTGAGTTTAAGCCAGGAGGGATTCCAACCCTAGCTGGTGTAGGAAATATCCTAATTGCCCCTGATGGTATCTCAACAGGAGATAAAACTCTATGAGATTCTTCCAACTGCTTCACCCTACTCGGCATGTCCAGACGAAGTTTTGAAGGTACTTCCGATTTGGGACTAAAACCCATCTCAGGGGGCGGTTCTGGCTGAAGGTTGAATTCTTCAAGTGATGAAGAGGTCGCCGAATGATGGCTGACCCGTTTTTCAAACTTTGTACTGCTAATGTGCTCAGAATGAAACTCGGATTTCGATACAGTTTCATATGGTTGTTTTGTTTGTGCCGTCTCTGCAACCGAAGTGAGCTGATATGGCGGTCCTTGTATCTCTCTTTGGTATCCACTCGAGGTGTATGAAGAACGCTGCTCCTTTTGTGAGAATGGTGGTAACTGTTGAGCTTCAGCAGGTTGCAATTTAGGGATGTCCTGTTTAATTTCATGCGAAAATTGAATGGAAATTGGTTCTGGCTTTTGAAGGGTTTTTTCTTCCTTGAGATGCAATTCTTCAAACTGTGACTTTATGTTGGTAACAGTCGTGGAAGCCCCCGTTTGTACATCTTCTTGCTTTTGTTTCAAATCATCTTCGTTAAGTTTATTTATAAAGAAATCTAAAGCACTCTTTTTACTTATAGATTCGCTTTCAATACCCGTGTCTTCCTCTGGTTTAATAGGTTTTTGTGGAAGTATTTCTACAGTTTCCTCCTTCTTAGACACACTATCATAGATTGAACTAAGATCTGTCAAACCATTTACAATCTCAGTGAACGTTTTCTGCTCGAATTGTATCGGTATTTCGACTTCTTTCTGGGGAACAGGTACTCTTTCTTCCTTTCTCTCTTCAATCCTAATTGGGATCTCCATTTCTTTGGAAGGGGTGAGTTCTATTTTAGTAGCTGGGGGTGTTGGTTTAATTTTCGTGACTGGAATCACTATTTCTTCTTTCGTCACAGGGATGGGGGATTCCCTTGGGGTATAGTAAGATGGCGAAGGCGTTCGCTCCATCCTTATAGAAATATGTTTTTCAGTCTTGGTCGTCTCGGTGAAGGTGAGAGACTCGGAAGTGACGGGTTTGCCGAAAGCGGGGGATGAACGTGGGGTCTCTTGCTTCGTGGGTGGCTTGGCTTGTTCTGGTGAAAAGGTTGGTTGAGGTGGCGCCTCTTCTGTGCTTGAAATAATACTCTCATCTTTGTCGTGTTTCTAAACAGTATTAAATATAGATAAATATACACAATTGTAGAATAATAACAATCATTCTTTGATGGAATATTGTTTATTTACATAGAAACATTAGAAAGTAACTGTCACTACATTCCTATACTGAATGAATAAAACTATGGCACATAGTGACTATTTAAAACACCACTTTTGAGAAAAATGGAGATTAAGTACGTAGGAAAAAGAGCCCAAGGGAGACTATGAAAGAGATGGGAGGAGCAGATAACAGAAAATATGTGAGTCAAAGGAGAAGAGTGTAAGCAATTAAAGGATGAATAATGTTGGAATGACAGGAAGATGGAAGCATTTTATTAAACTGACCAGGCCACATGATGGAAACAATGATGATGATGAGGATGATAAATACTCTTTTCTAATGCAAGAGGCTTGATGTGTCCTTATGATCACATGATCACAATCATGTTATATATATATATATATATATATATATATA
>CABFOW010002827.1:0-19366 GCA_902141385.1 Timema californicum | reverse complement strand
GAGTCATGCATGCACTTTTATTCTTAAAACTCTTAATGTTTTAAATGTGAGCTTTGAGGTCTACATTTATATGTCAAGTTTGTAGACCTTGCCCTTCTATCCTTCTTTCAATGTTCATTCTAGTGAATAAAAAATATATATGGTATTCAATTTATAAATGGTAACAATTTTAAGTGACAAAAAAGGTGCTGTAGGGTGAAAATTGTAACAAACAATGACCATCTGTCATCCATATAGAACATCAGGTAGAACCACAGTGTGATTTTTAATCCACCATAGAAGCTGCAACCACTGAAGTTAACTTCTTTTTAAGTCTGTTACTTCCTGAGGAAGATGTCATGGGACAATGAAATATAGAAGTGTCTGTTAATATGTTGGTTGGTGATTTTTTACTTTTATTTGTGCTTTGTTTTGTACAAATCTATCAACTTTATACAAAGACAATGTAATATTGAGGGAAGTGACTGAGTTCCCACCCCTATTTTTATTTTTTTTTGTTCAGCACAATGTCTTACTACTCATTCGGGTTCTACACATATGTACTCATTATGCCAATGTGTTAGAGGTAAGGAAGATTTAATTTTGAGCTAATGAACATGTATTTGCATGGAGTAAGAGTGAAAATTTATTTAGGAATAACCACCCTCAGTAAACCCAACCCGGATTTGAACCCTGATCTTCCCATCATCGGCAGTACAGTCTATTGCAAAGGAGACACCTTAGACCATTCATCCACCGAATAGGATTTTTTTATGTGATAAATCAAATAGTATTAATTATTGATGCTCAAAGAAAAGAGAGATGACCTTAATAATTTAAGAGCACTGCCGCAATGAGCGTTGTTTTGAATGGCATGACTCACCTGCGTTGAGGAGTGCACGACGTTCTGGACAATCATGTGTGTCACGACTGTTTGGTCAACCTGAGGTTCCAGCACAAGGAAGTCAGCGATGCTCTGAGCCTCACCGGCTGAGTTCACCGCCTTCACCGTGTACCTGCCGGAGTATTCGGGAGTTGCTGCTCAGAAACACAAAAATAATATAATTTACAAGGTGTTGTTGTGTTTGTCTTGAATAATATAATACTGGCCCCATTACCAATTCAGAATAGAACAATAAACAAAAAAACAAAAACCTACTGTTAAATTTTAAAATGTTTTTTAAGCATCTTACTACCCATTTGGGTTATAAGCTAATTTTTAAGAGATAAGGAAGGTTGAATTTAAAGGAAGTTTACCCAAATTTGCATGGAGGTAGAGTTGAAAATAAATGTATGTCAGTATACCAGACCAGGTAAACACAAAAATAATATAATTTACAAGGTGTTGTTGTGTTTGTCTTGAATAATACAATACTGGCCCCAATTCAGAATAGAACAATAAACAAAAACCTAATGTTAAATTTTTAAATTTTTTTTAAGCATCTTACTACCCATTTGGGTTATAAGCTAATTTTTAAGATATAAGGAAGGTTGAATTTAAAGGAAGTGTACCCAAATTTGTATGGAGGTAGAGTTGAAAATAATTGTATGTCAGTACACCAGACCAGGATTCGAAACCGAATCTTCCCATCATTGACAGTCCGGTCTACTGCAAAAGTGATGCCTTATACTATTTGAACACCAAAGTGATTAGAGTCTTATTTAAGATTGACTTATATAAAAAATATTTATACTATTTCAAGTTGAGTTTCTGTTTCCATACCTAAACTATAAACACAAATATCTGTTTTTAAGAAGAAAAAAAAATTTGTGAAAAAAAAAGTTACTTTTACATAAATTCATATTTATAAAAAATGTAATGGAGTTGAAAAAGATTTCTTAGTACGATAAAGGGAGACAGCCAGGAATTCGGGCTACTACAAAATTATTCATTAAAATTGAACCAAATAATTTTCAAGATAAAATAAAAAAAGTTTGTATACTCATATATTTTTATTTTTCCAACATTTTACAAAATGAATTTGAAAAACTACTAAAACTCGACTTGAACTTTTAAGTATTCACACAACCCTAATTATTATTACTAAATTAAAAGCTTTGATTACAATCATGTCCTGCAAAATACTGTACAGTAGTGCTACAGTTGTTCGCCTAATCAAGCCCGCAAGCGATTATAAAAACTAAAATAAAAATAAAATAAAAATTAATACACCTGTAGGCCTTACTGTGGATTACCACGTTTGCCGAAAACTAGCGCAGAGCATAAACGTGGTCACGCGACCAGCTCTAAGCCAATCACAAGATTTACAACTTATCGGCACAAGCTTTTCCGCTAGAGTTCAACTAATCTCTACTTTGTCCGCTCTGCCTTAGATGTTTGGCACAAAAGAACCAATTAAATCTCAGAACCAACCATCTTAAATCAGTGTGCATTTGGCAACACATGCGCTCTACAGCCAGATGCTAGCAGACAGGCCTTTGTGAGGAGATTTGAAATAACTCGTTAATGTAAAGTGTGTGTATCGATGTATTGGATTGTGCTACTACACAGCTTTATAATTTGAAAACATCCATTGAGAGAATGATTTAATAATGAGCGGTTTTAAGTTAGCGTTGCAATGCATCATGGGTCAACATAAAACATGTGTATTTCTGCGCCACTGAAGCAGATTCTGCTTTCCATTTTCGGCAAACGTGTGAATAAAGTTTTATTCTGTTTTTGTTTGTAACAAACGATTGAATCTTCCTCCTCAAACTTTATCATATTGTAAATAAAGACTTTATATACAAAATATTGCATATTGAGATGGGGGGCTCAAATAATCGAACCATTGAATCCCTTGAATCCTTAATGATATTCAAGATTTCCTTTAATCCCTTGAATCCTTAATGATATTCAAGATTTCCTTTAATCCCTTGAATCCTTAATGATATTCAAGATTCGAGAAAAGACCAAATTCGAGATTTGAAAAAAAAAAAATCAAATTTTAATTTGTTATAGAGCTATACTATAACTACTTATGGCTAGGCCTCAACATAAATATAGGACAAACTTAACAACCAGACCCCAGACCATGAACCTAACTCTTAACTGAATGTATGAATGTTATAGTGAATGCATAATTTTTTTTCAAGATTTGGATTTGCATTCGAGATTTGGAATTTGTAGGTAAAAATTAGTATTCAGATTCAGATTTGTAAAATAGTTTACTTGACCCATCCCTATTTGTATGTGCTAAATATATTACATATCTAACGGGGAAAGATTCCCAATATTATGGATTATTTGGAATCTCAATAATCTGGATCGGACCTGGTCCCATCAAATTTGGATAACAAAGTTTCTTCTATAACATATTACATAATTTTTTATGTTGCCAGCTCTAATACTGACCTTTCTCGATGATGAGGGTGTAACAGTTCCCTTGTATCTTGGTACGGAACTTCCCTCCGGGCACTGCCCCTAGAATCTTAATATCATCCTTATACCAGCTGACTGTCGGGTCGGGGGTCCCTGTGGCTTCTACCTCCATCACTACCCTCTCGCCAGACTTCACCATCTGCGCCTGGAGCCGTCGCCCAAACACAGGCGGGAACACTGTCTCTGTGAATGTGATGAACCGTACTTCTTTTATGTTGATTATGTGGACATATTGTAATATACTGCTGTTATGTTGGTAGTATGAATATATTGTAATATAATGCTGTTACATTTCTGGTATAAACATATTGAACCATAATACTGTTACTGTTATTGTTACCTTGGTGGTATGAAAATATTGAACTGTAATATTGTTATCTTGGTGGTATGAACATATTGAACCATAATAATGTTACCTTGCTGGTATGAACATATTTTTATTATTATCACTGTGTCTTACTACCCGTTCGGGTTGTACACACTTACGCTAATGTGTAATGGTAGGGTGATTGTGAGATAAAATAGGGGTTCTATAGTTTAACGTGGAATCCGAACCACGGTGGAGGCCTGGCATTCCTCACATTCACAAGTTGTGATTAATACACGTCTTGTCAGAGGTGAAGGAAGGGTTTGGCAATCAAATAAATCTGTGCCGGGACTGAGGATTGAGCCCCGGACCTCCAACACAGAAGTCCGACACCTTAACCCTAGACCACCAGGCCACCTATGAACATATTGAACCATAATACTGTTACCTTGGTAGTATGAACACTGTCCCTAGTGCCCCAAGGGTACTGCATTAACACATTAAGTGCATCATCCAAGTTCTTATATAGCTGCTATTAGGGTTGCCAGTTACCTCAACAGTAATGGAAACCAGTACTCACTTTTTACAACAAGGTCTGCGGTACTTGTTGCAGACCCGACAGGGTTGGTAGCCTTGCAGGTGTATCGTCCAGCGTCCTTGACCCCGACTTTGGTAAGTTCTAGAGTGACCTTGTTTAGCTCCCAGCTCATAGAGATAGAACCTTCCTTAGGAGACAGTTCCTGGTCATTCTTTGTCCAAACAATGGTCGGGGTGGGGTAGCCTGAAATACATCATAATCATCATTATCACTGTCGTTGTCATCATATTCAACATCATCATCATCACCGTCATCACCACAAATTATATTTTGCCCAAGTTTCCTAATAATATTTAATTATAAATGTATATTGTCATCTATTTATTGTAGTTTAATTAATTATTATCGACTTTATTTGTTGACTTACCTACCTCGTTTTTTTACTGTCCTGGCATCACACGCTTGGAACAAATTAGATAACTCGACTCGTCACCTAATATTTAAAATTCCTTTCAAGCATGCGGTTAAGTAATTTATCTTGCCTAACAAACTAAATTGAATCTTGAAACTACTTGAGCTTTAAATTAGTGTATAAATGAGTGTGCGAATGTTTTACTACTTATCTGAATATTTCTTTATTAAAATTAGTTAGTATTTCAATAAAAGTTATATTGTATTTTGTATTCAACACCGGTTAAGTGGAAGAGAAGGCAAATTTCCTAACTTCTCCCAATAAATGAAGCCTATTATTATTATTATTATTAATATTGTTATTATTATTCAATGCATCAATCTTGCAATAAACTTGATTGATGACGACAGGGTGGGGGAATTGGGGTTCATGTCCCATTCGGATGTATTGATAGGGTTTTTTCTTAAATGGTTTTCCACTTTCTCTCTCTCTCTATCCAAGCAAATGTGGGTATATTTATTCAAATTCAACCTTACTCATCTTTATTTCATAAATAATATGAACGTGTATAGCCTGGATAGGTAGCAAGAAGCAGTGCTTGAAAAAAACCCAACCAAGAAATGACCTAGCATTGACTCGACTCACCGTCGATGATTCCGACTAGTGTGACGTCAGCACCTTGGTCCACGATCCTCCCCACGAGGGGTGTAACAAACCGCGGGGGAATGGACTTCCTGATGGGCCGAGGTGAGGAGACAGGGGTGGATGATCCGGATGTCAGACTATCCTCGCGCTGACCGTTAGTGATGAGCAGAGACTGGTGAGTGTGGACCGACGGTTTGTCACGATTCACCTGGTGGAACTCTTCTGTCTTCTCGTTACGTACCTGAGGGACAAAAGTCGTCATCTCCTGTTAGTTTCTCTGATAGAAAAAATAATTTATTGACATTTTTCGGAGGAAAGCGTGACCCATTTACGTTGTTTTGGCTGGTTAGTGAAAAAGAATTT
This sequence comes from Timema californicum, assembly GCA_902141385.1. Classification (NCBI taxonomy): domain Eukaryota; kingdom Metazoa; phylum Arthropoda; class Insecta; order Phasmatodea; family Timematidae; genus Timema; species Timema californicum. Next base: position 13,740 of record CABFOW010002827.1, on the reverse strand, counting down.
CATCTCCTTTAACCACCAGAACTGATCTCCACCTTGAATTTGTGGGTTAATTGCCCTGTTCACACTTTATCAAATAAAGCAGAACAAAATGATAATAAAAAACCTTTCTTAGTAGGCCTACAAGAGAGACTTGCAGTGCACCTACTCATTTGTTCCTGATGTATTCACTCTTTCCGTTCTTAAGGAATGTATGTATAACATCAGTGTACTGAGGGGTTATAGAGGCCTGATTAAATGTTTAATAAGTAAAAATTTATTTTCATTCTCACTAAAAGTTATGATTTAATTAAAACAACCATTTAAAAACAACTATTTCAAATCAAACTCGCTTCAATGGCCAAATGATATATGGCATGCATGTCCAACATTTCCCCGAGTGAGTTCTTGGAAATTGGCTGGAGGCCATGCAAGAGATTTATGATACCTAATGCCCAAACATAGTATACACCCACACACACACACACACACATGCACACACATGCACACACATACCCACTCCTACCTATCCTTAAATACATATATACATTACACAAGTAACTTAATACTTATGTATCTGGAAACTACATGAAAGCTAGCGAGTATTTACATCAGCTACAAGAGCTACAAATGTGTTGTTTATGCTTGTCATTTTAAGTGTTTCTTTCAAATAGAGTTTACGGGCCACACAGAACATACTCGACGTCCGGAAGTGGCCCGCAGGCCGAATTTAACTGGTATAAGGCGTCTCTTTCGTATTAAACTGGCTGCTGATGATCTAGAGATTGGGGTTCAAATCCTATAACCACTCCTACCTATCCATAAATACATATATACACTACACAAGTAACTTAATACTTATGATTCTGGAAACTACATGAAAGCTAGCGAGTATGTACATCAGCTACAAGAGCTACAAATGTGTTGTTTATGCCTGTCATTTTAAGTGTTTCTTTCAAATAGAGTTGACGGGCCACACAGAACATACTCGACGTCCGGAAGTGGCTTCGCAGGCCGAATTTAACTGGTATAAGGCGTCTCTTTCGTATTAAACTGGCTGCTGATGATCTAGAGATTGGGGTTCAAATCCCAGGTTTTTTTCCTAGATAGTTTCCCACTCTTTTTCCATGCAAGTGCTGGTATATTACCTATAAAATGCTTTCGTATTCATACCTACCCCATTAGCGTAATTATCATATGAGTGTATAACCTAAAGTGATGAAAAAACCCTTTAAATCAAAATCACCTTTAAAATGAGGAAAAGTCACTTTGTTAAAAATAAACACGAAATATATATCTTGTAATATTTCTTCTAAGTTCTTTGAGCTTTGAGGAATTTTGATTTGAATCTTGACAAAGATAAAATTTAGCGCCAATGTTGTGTGGACCATATGTGTTTCGTGATGTAAACTGTCCTAAAAGTGGTGCTTTTGAGGAATTTTGATTTGAATCTTGACAAAGATACAATTTAGCGCCAATGTTGTGTGGACCATATGTGTTTCGTGATGTAAACTGTCCTAAAAGTGGTGCTTGTGTTAAGCACCTGAATCAACATTAATCTATTAACCAGGAGGTCAGGAGTTTTAAACTTACCGCATACACCGGGAATGTTTATTCCCCTTCCTTCACCTCCCCTTTTTCAATAAGTGGATTTGTATATTCTCTTTGGTTAAGTGTTCATGAATTTTGTTAAAACAGCCTATTTTTACTTCAATCAGTCGGTGTAAGCGGCCGATAAGAGGCTAAGCCGGTGTTTTCCAACCGGTATGCCACGGCACATCGGTGTGTCGCAAAGGGTCAGAAGATGTGCTGCTGAAGTTTGGAGGAAGAAAAAAAGGGAGCAGCATAGAATTTTAAGAGTAAAAATAAATACTTTTTAAATCCATAGTCAACATTATTTAAAAATAACACAAGTATTAGAATTTTAACCATTGAACTCTAAACACAATAATATTAATATGCGTTTTTTAATAACAAAATACCTCCTTGAAAAATCTGATGGTGTGTCTTGATAATTTTAGAGCCTTGTTTAGTGTGCTGTGAGTTGACAAATGAAGAAAATGGTGGCACTAAGCAATCAAAGTCAACTGACCTCCACTGGCGGCTTCTCCCCGACCTTATGCAGGAGGTGGTCTGCTTGGGAGGAGTAGCTGTGAACCTCGATGTTGGGCTCCGCTGAAGAAGAAGATACCTGGTTGGACGAGGACTGCACAAACACCGAACGCTTCATTGTGTAGGACTCGGATTTTTCCGATACAGTGCTGCTCTCTATCAGAGGGGCCAGGATCATATCCTTTGGATGTCCTGCAGGGGTCAAAGCGTGATATCAAACCAATCTTAAAAGTTTCAAAATCATGATACAAAGTGATGAAAAATTATACATTTTTGGCCAAGGAAAAGAGCCATGTGTAGTATGTGTATATATATGTATATATACATATATGCATGTATGTATAAATATATGTATATATATGAAGCATTGCATGTGTGTGTATATATACATACATATATGTATATATATATATATATAAAAAGAAGCATTGCATGTGTGTATATATATATATCAGAAGCATTGCATGTATATATATATATGTATACATATATATACCTATATATACATATATTTAAATATATATATGAAGCATTGCATGTGTGTGTGTATATGTATACATATATATTTATACATATATATATATAAAAGAAGCATTGCATGTGCGTGCATGTATATATAAATATACATATATTTATATATATATATATAAAAGAAGCATTGCATGTGTGTGCATGTATATATAAATATACATATATGTATATATATAAGAAGCATTGCATGTATATATATATGTATGTATATATATATGTATACATATACATATATGTATATATATATACATATATATATATAAAAAGAAGAATTGCATATGTGTGTATATATATATACACACACATACACACATGCAATGCTTCTTACAACCCGTTCGGGCTGTACACATAGCTACTAGATATTAAAATGTGTTAAGGATGATAAAGATTAAATTTAGAGGAAGTGTACCTGCATTTTCACGGAGGGGGAGTGGAAAACCATATAGGAAAACCCACCCTCGGTGTATCCGATCAGGATTTGAGCCCTGATTTATATGTCTTCAGCAAACCAGTGTATTATGAGAGTGACATTGGCTTACAATATCACCGAGGCAGGTAATTTGTTTTAATAAATTTTGATGTTATTAGGCCATTACTATTTTTATTGTAATATAGAGAGAAACACATAATATTGAGATATTTTGCAGTAGTGGGATAATTTATTTTTTATTTTTGATACATTTTATACTTGCAAAAATTTGATAAAGAGAAACAAGATTAGGAATTAATTGGTCTGGCCAAGATATGTAGTACAACAAGTACATAATGTAGTAGAGGAAGCAAGGCTGAGGGGGTATGGACATGGAATGAGTGAGGATGTTGGATTACATGAGATGGTAGAGGAAGCAAGGCTAAGGTGGTATGGACATGGAATGAGGAAGTTGGAGTGCATGAGAGCAGAAGAAGCACGGGTAAGATGGGTTGGTAATGTAATAAGAATGGAAAAGGAAAGGATCTCAAGAAAAAAGTTGGAGATGACGTATGTAGGAAAAAGAGCATAAGGGAGACCAATAAAGAGATTGGTGAAAGAGCTACCAGCAAATGTGCGAGTGAGAGGAGAAGAATGATGGAAGTAAAAACCAAGATGGAGGAATCTTACTAAACTATCTTGGCCACTAGCTGAAAACATTCGATGATGATGATGATGATTAAAAGTATATGTGTGTATCTATCCCCATTAATAACAACATTAACTTGAACTATTTCACAAAGTCACATATGAATCTCACTAAACATAAGTTCTCTACAGACGTTACCGATGCTCCCTCCATTATTAAATTATTTTACAGACATGTTTATATTCTGTGGCTCGTTTGAAGCAACTGACTCACGGTGAACGACCCTAGCAAAATATGTGTTGAAACCAAGTACATGTTGCGTTCTTGTTTTTTGAAGAGATGCCAGAACCATCTTAGAGTAATCAATGGCTAAAAATAAAAATTATGGTGGTGAAAAACCGAAAATATAGCTCTGCGTGGGAAGAGTGCTTTTTTTTATAAAAACATACAAGAAACCCATTAAGCTGTCTAGTTAAATTCTTAAAAGCTTTAGTTTTGACTTGGTAAAAATTATTTTAGGCAAAACGGTGAAGTAGCTGTGACAGGGTTGAAACTCACAACCTTGTTGAGTTTTAGTGTTTATCTATTTATACTAAAACAGTTTACGATTTGTGACCAGCGAAGACTGGTAAACAAAACCCTAAATAAGTTATTTACGTGATTGATTAATGTTTTGGTTATGGATAGTCTGGACACGAAGTAAGTTGGATAAAAAAAATCTTTAGAGCACAAAAAGTTTTAGTTTAAGATATACTCCAGATAGAATGTTATGTTACCCTCAATTATATATTTAATAAAATTGTTTTATGGGTCAGCAACAATCTCAAACATTTGACTAAAATAGTTTCACAAAAAAAAATTATTAGCAGAGAATTTTTAAACAGGGAAACTCAAAGTACAACAATTTTATATAAAGATCACTCAAATTAATAATCACTAAATCAGGGCATCTTTTAATATGGTCTTTTAAATTATCTAAACAAAATGTTTTTCACCTTTTATGATAAAAACTAAATATTTTATTTTTCAAACAGAGGATTATATATTATATTATCAGCAATGGACTCTCAAAACTTTCACCTTAATTTGGGAAAATAGCAGAAACAGGATTTTTATCGTGTAGCTAGAAGTAAATATCTATTATAAAAATAGATACTTTTAAGCATGGTCTAAATTTGAACTAGCTTTGTCACAAACTACAGTGGACACCCCCNCCCCCCCCCCCCTCCTCCCAGCTACTTGGACATGATCTTATATTTTTAAAACAACATATACACACCTTCCAGGACTGACAGTGTTGCCACACACGTGGCTCTGCCCACCTCGTTCTCTGCGATGCACGCCACCTTGCCTGCGTGCTCTTTGGCAACTTGGTGGATGGTTAGTACCTGTCTCTCTCCACTCGTCGACACAAGGAAGTCTTTGCCAGACACTGGCTTGTCGTTAAAATGCCAATGAACCTGGAAAGGACATCTTGGCTTAGTAGGAACAGAGTAAGTAAATTATAGTATGTTAAGTTAATCATTCCTTTTACATGTTTCTATTTAAATGTATTTTACTAAACTAAACCGGCCATAGGCTGGAAATAGTTCATGATGATGATGATGATGATAATACCAGCTTTGGTGGCCACATGTTCTAAGGCGTTACTCTCGCAATAGACTAAACTGCCAAATACAAGGTGAGTGTGGCTCGATCCCGGTCAGCTGTAATAAGGGTAGTTTTTCATAAATGGTTCCTCACTTTCTCTTCCCACACAAATGCAGGTACACTTCCTGTAAATTCAACCTTCCTCATCCCTTATCCATTAGTGTAACTAGTACATAAGTGTATAACCCAAATAGGTAGCAAGAGTCAAACGTGGGGCTTCACATCCATTTACCAAACAAACTCTGGAGCATTTTCCTAAAAATAAATCCACCCTAATATCACCTTAGGCGTTGGTTTCCCCGTGACGATGCACTCGAACTTGGTGGGGCTCTGCTCCACAACCGCCCTGTCGGCGAACAGTTCCTTGAAGGCGGGGATGACCATCTTCTCCTCCTGATGCTGCACTTCCGGCCGTTCCGTGGAGCTCACCGCCGGCTTCACGATCAAATTGGCGAAACATTTGGCCTCACCACTGGCGTTACTCGCCTTCACGGTGTACACCCCTTTGTGACTCGGAGACACGGACACGATGGTGAGACTCACGTTGCCTTGGTCGTCTTCTGCGTACTGAGGGAACAAGATACAGTAGTAACACGTTATATATTAACACCCACTTCAGTGAGCGCATGATCTAAGGTGTCAGTCTTGCAATAGACTATACTGCCAATGATGGAAAGATCGAGGTTTGAATCCTGTTTGGCTGTACTAAGGGTATTTTTCCCTAAGTGGTTTTCCTCTTTGTTTCCTCACAAATGTGGGTACATTTATTCTAAATTCAACCTTCCTCACCCCAACAATTTTAGTGTAATTTGTACACTTAGCCAGATTAGGTAGTAAGGTGTGGTGTTAAAATAGATATACAGAAGAACCTCATTAAGCCGGACCTTATCAAACCGGACTTTGCTTATTCTGGACATCCCTTTTCCCAAAATAATACATTAAATAAACAAACCCCTATTATAAAGTCGGGTAGCGGGAGTGTTACAGAAAACAACAAAAGATCGGTAAATCTTTCAACCTGTTGGTTTAGCATGTGACATGAGCGCGGAAGAACCAACCAAGACTGTCATGTTCTAAGTAAGGTCAGACTAAAGGACCAAAATATCGTGTAAGTAATGTACATACTAATTTCTTTCCCATGGATTATTTTCCTTTTGTATTACCGCACTTTAAATGTAAATTGAATTTAGTTTGATTTTGTACAAGCTGTTTTAATCTTTATTAAATTGTTTTATTTATTTGAGGTATTTAACGTATACTTTCTGAGCCAACTGATTATATCAGCACATGAGTATATCTATCAGCCTAACAATGTCGTCAGGAAAGGTATTTTCACATAGGGCCTACCTTCCAAGAATCATTTACATGCCACAATCAACATGGGATCAATGATTTTACTTTCTTCCCGAAGAAAGATGTGCTATGGATTTTTATTTATCAAGAAAAATCCATTGACTGTTTGTTGCTGGGTTTGAACCAACTAACATTGGGTTCTGAGGTGAGAACTTTACCCCAAGACCACCAAAGTCAACCGGTTTTAATTGAATCTTGTCTCGCCTTATTTTATAGGTCATTATTTTTAATCTAGATTTTCATTAATCCAGACAACTTCAAGCCCTGATTAGCAGATCAATGAGGTTCTACTATAATTATGTATAGGAGAGTAACGGTAATAGTGGAAATAAGGAGTAATTTATTTCAGTACAGTCTGACATTTTACCTCAATTCAAGACATTATGGAAAAATGATTCTTACTGTTTGAATAATTATTTTGATGCAATAGAAATACAAAAACACAACAAAACTTATTTGAGCTTTTTCTACGACATATTTAAACATAAAATTGGAAAACCCAAGCATATTGTTATATGAATATCAAAACACCAGTTGCAAATCATTTTAATTAAGGGAATGTCCGTATGAAGGAGACCACGTTCCAATTAATTTAAATTAGATAAAAAATTATACCTGAACACGGCAATCGAACCCGAGACCATAAACTTATCATGCTAATGCTAAAGCCCTGAGATATTTGGTATATAACTTTATGCTTTTTAAATTTAAATTAGTTTTAGGGTGACCAAGTACAGGGTTAGCATGCCTGACTCTGATTGGGATGTCTAGAAATGGATTTTTACCCCAAGACCACCAAAGTCAACCGGTTTTAATTGAATCTTGTCTCGCCTTATTTTATAGGTCATTATTTTTAATCTAGATTTTCATTAATCCAGACAACTTCAAGCCCTGATTAGCAGATCAATGAGGTTCTACTATAATTATGTATAGGAGAGTAACGGTAATAGTGGAAATAAGGAGTAATTTATTTCAGTACAGTCTGACATTTTACCTCAATTCAAGACATTATGGAAAAATGATTCTTACTGTTTGAATAATTATTTTGATGCAATAGAAATACAAAAACACAACAAAACTTATTTGAGCTTTTTCTACGACATATTTAAACATAAAATTGGAAAACCCAAGCATATTGTTATATGAATATCAAAACACCAGTTGCAAATCATTTTAATTAAGGGAATGTCCGTATGAAGGAGACCACGTTCCAATTAATTTAAATTAGATAAAAAATTATACCTGAACACGGCAATCGAACCCGAGACCATAAACTTATCATGCTAATGCTAAAGCCCTGAGATATTTGGTATATAACTTTATGCTTTTTAAATTTAAATTAGTTTTAGGGTGACCAAGTACAGGGTTAGCATGCCTGACTCTGATTGGGATGTCTAGAAATGGATTCGAAACCAAATGCTTAAGTTAAAAAAATAATAATTAACTTTACATCATTTTTCAAAGGCAATGTTTCCCCCTCCCCCTTGGGTGCACTAGTGTGCATACCTGCGTACCACAGTATCTTTTCTTTCTATGCCCTTTTACCATTGGAGAATATTTGATACTTCATTTGTTTGAACTGGATTCAAGCCTTGGTTGTGGTCATGATTTATGAATCATTTTGTCTCCAACCAACCTTCCTCTCGAGAGAATTTAGTTTGAATCCAGATAGAGGCTTAGTGATTTTATATGGTTAAGGTGGGGATGTAGTGGTCATGATTTAAGCTAAATAGTTTTGCAGTTTTTATAGTAAAAACATGTTTGATTTAATCGTGTGCATTTATTTCTACTCTTAGTTCATATTTTCAGGTCATTTTTTAAAAATTTGAATTAATTTTATATAATTTTTAGGTAATTTTATAGGTATTTAAAAAAATCTTTTTTGGGTCATCAGACATTGTTATCATAATCTATATTTATCAAAAATTAATCATAAGTGGTGAATTTTTTTTAAAATCTTTTATTTATGATATTTACATTCTGGACACAAAAGTTGACAGTTTATAATGGGACCTAAACTTAAAGGATGACACTTTTTCATGAAAAAAAGTGTGAATTGATATTTTATTATTAAGTCTAGTGAAATCTTTATAGGCAGAATGATATCAGGTGCTGATAAAGAAAAATAATTTTGTAACCAGTCACAGTCAAATTCCACCAGTGTCAACTCACCTGTATACCGTCGGTTGACACAATCTCGTGGTTGTTGAGGAACCAGCGTATGTCTGGACTAGGGTCCCCTTCTACACAGCACTCCAAGACGACCTGGTCCCCCTCTGTGGCCAGGATGTCCGTAAGCAGCTTGATGAACCGTGGGGCCATCGCAGTGGTTAGCGGTTCTTCCACGGTCTTTTCTACGGGCTGCTGCCTTGTGGCCGGTTCCGTTTCCCCCACCGCTGAGTTGACGCAAAGAAATATTTCTTTTCGTGAATCTTATAATCTCGCTATATAGCAAAGGAGGGTGTGGCTGTTTGATATAATACTGGTTATTTAATTAAATCTATATATATATATATAAAATTATTTGTGTAATTATGTGATGATATATTGTTAAAAATATAAGTGGAAACTTAATAGGCACATTTTAAATTATTTTCATACTAAAAAAAAATTGTTATATCAAGAATTGAGATTTTTTGTATTGATAGTTAAAAACATTTTAATGTTTAACATTAATTTTTGTTGCTGTCATTAGTGTTGTTATACTCTCCAAATATATTTTTTTATAGATGGAGGGGAGGAAGAGTTTTGTTAAGACTTTGTAGCATTTTTATATCAAGGTTACAATCAAACCATGACATTAATCTTTCTCTGAGTCGTGGTCATATTCTAAAAGCATGCATTGCTTTTATTATGAGTTAATTGCACTGTTTAACATATTTCAACACAGATTATTTAAATTTAATTACTGAGATGGAAATTTTTACATACAATGTCGGTTAGTAAATAGATATCACAGCTCTTAGCTAGGACAACTTAATTTTAGTGTGATCTTAGTGTATTTTGTTTAAGCAGACTTTTGATTAAAATCACAAACTCTATAATCTGACAGTGTTTTAATTTTTAATTTTTAAATACAGATCATAAGATATGTAAAAATAAAAAAAACTACCGTGTATGGAAACTAGAAATATTCATCACATTTTTTCTTCTTATTTTTTTTATGTATGCTCGGTATTAGTTAAATAAACACATTTTTTATCGGCTTCGAGGTTGGTATTATTCGTTTCACACGAGGTCAAACATGACTTCTAATGAACCGAGTCGTGGCGTGGTGAATAATATTCATTTCCAGCGAACTGACTCTCCTTATTTAGCCTCCCCCCGCCAGAGATCTCTGATGTCACAGTGAATGAAGAAGAGTCGCGGTCAGTTTAAAGTCGCAGTCAAAACGTTCTATTCCTGGAAATCGGCGCTTGCATCTTCCACGCCGGTTTGAAGGTGGGTGACTAGTTTCGGTTTCTTGGCTACGCAGGCTAGGGAGGAGGGAGAGTCCATTCTCTCTGCCAACAAGGTCGAGAGGGGGTACAGGGAAAGGGAATCTAGAATGTGGGAGACCTGTTTCAGAGGGCAACATCAAACTTTTGGGAGGAATCCAAAAAAGAGATTAAAAGAAAAGAAACACACAGTGTATACACATATACACCAGCACACATATCACTATATAAAACCTGAAAGAATTCACACGCACTCACTCACACAGACAAACACACTCCCACCTTTTTGTGTGTTGGCGTACAATAGGAGTTACAAACCTAGAGAAGTGGTCAAGCAGTCTAAGATGCTAGACTCGTAAAATGCACTTAGTTGAGGTCGACAAGGAGATCAGGGTACGAAATCAAGCAATAGTTCAATTTATAATCAAATTTTCATAAGAACGGTCATTTATAGAATACAATCTACTTTTTTGTGACCAACATTGATAACATTTTATTAATTATTATCATCATCATCATCATCATAATTATTATGTATTGATAATATCTATCAAAAGTAACAGTGTACATCACATGACTTGACGTATGAATAGATGAAAGTAGATTTAGTCACTTTTTATGGCTGTCAGATAAGGCCCCATCTGACAGCCATAAAAAGTGACTAAATCTACTTTCATCTATTCATACATCAAGTCATGTGATGTACACTGTTACTTTTGATAGATATTATCTAAGTGACTAAATCTACTTTCATATATTCATACATCAAGTCATGTGATGTACACTGTTACTTTTGATAGATATTATCAATACATATATATATATAAATGTTAATAAAGTAAAATGTTATCAACAATGCTTATAGCCACTTCGGTGGCCACATGGTCTAAGGCGTTACTCTTGAAATAGCCTAGACTATTATTATTATTATTATTATTATTATTATTATTATTATTACTAATATTATTAGCACCGCGTCTTACTACCCGTTCGGGTTATACGCACTTAAGCTAATGTGTAATGGTAGAGTGATTGTGAGATGAAATGGAGGACCTACAGTTTAACGTGGAACCCGAACCACGGTGGAGGCCTGTCATTCCTCACATTCACAAGATGTCTTGTCAGAGGTGAAGGAAGGGTTTGGTAATCAGATAAATCTTTTCCGGGACCGAGGATTGAACCCTAGACGTTTGATGANATCCGAACCACGGTGGAGACCTGGCATTCCTCACATTCACAAGATGTCTTGTCAGAGGTGAAGGAAGGGTTTGGTAATCAGATAAATCTTTTCCGGGACCGAGGATTGAACCCTAGACGTTTGATGATAGGGAGATCATGATTCGATACTGGTCAGGTATACTGAAGGCTATTTTTCCCCAAATGGTTTCTCACTCTCTCTCTCTCTCCATACAAATGTGGGTACACTTAATCTAAATTAAACTTTACTCATCCCTAGAACATTAGCGTAATTAGTACATCATTATACAACCCAAATAGGTAGTAAGATGCAGTGCTAAGAAAAAAGGTGATGAAATTTTTTTTTTGGTCTATAATAAAACTTTCTTTTTATCAAAATCCTACTTTAACTGCCAAGAGGATGGTTTTCAAAATGTGATTTTCATTATGTTTTTTTTCTGTCTACTCACCAAACTAATTTTAGTTCATTTTGTCTGGGATGAGCTTGTCCTCTCTGTCCTTTAAAATAAGTTGTTAATGAACTCTGTGTTAAATGAGTTAATTGTAAAAATATCTCAATAGCTAAAATATTCTGTTGATTGTTTAAAATTTTGAAAATTCCATCCTGTGTAAACACCCCACAAACACACTTTCAGCAGGAAGGTCATACAAAGGTCAATATATCATCATCTTCTTCTTTTTCCAGCCAGTGGCCGGGTCAGTTTATTAAAATTCCTCCATCTACCTCTTTCTCTCTTTGATCGCTTCCATTATTATTCTTTCCCTTGCACACTTTCTGTCATATGCTCCTCCCATCTATTTCTTGGTCTCCCTTGCAGTTTTTGTACTACATACTTCATATCTATCATTCTCCTTAGTATTCCCACCCTTTCCATAGAAAATAGGTAACAGGGAGAAAAGTTACTAGCGTTACTTTAATATATTCACATATCTAATCATATGTTCTGCAGTTGTCAAACTTTACAGATGGTATCAATATTGAGTAAATAACACTATAGTAGTTTTACACTGTGTCAATGTTGACAGATAAAAAAAAGTCTTCTAGAAGTTTGTGGAGCATCAAAAACTTCAACTTGGCTTTGAGTATTTGTTAACTTTTAGACTTCTTTGTTTTGAAGAAAAATATTGTCTTCAATATTTACAAACCTTCGCCAGTAAAGATATTGATAATTGAAATATATATGATAAATTATTTACATGATATAATTTGTAGTAATTTAGTAACATTCGTTAATAGTGATGTAATTTATTGATTAAAAAAAATCTGTATATTTTAGCTATGCATATTAAGTATCTAAAAGTTATATAAATATGCAAAATATAATACTTTATCCACAAAAATGATTTGATTAAAATATTAAAACTCAGATTGGCATTCAGGAATATTTCTTAATTCAATTAGCCCTTGCTTCAAATCAAAAAAGTGGATTTTGCATATCCCTAAATCTTCTAAGCCAACCTTTGTAGTGCAATTCCACTTAAGACAGAACTAAGCTGTTTTCTAAATTTTTTTTGTACACATGACTGTACAAAAAAACAAGGGCACCAAATGTATATAACATTTAGGTCTCGGAGAGGAAAAATCATTAACTACAGTTTAGCGATCACAAGGTCCCAAGTAAAAATAACTTGTGAAAAAATGTTTTTGGAAAGAGTTTATGTTATAAGAGTGGGCTAAGAGGTGACATCAAAGTCATCCATCTATTTCCTTTGGCTTAGTGTTTCTTAATCGGTGGTGGAAAAAGAGGACAAATTGCCAAATAGACTGTTGTGACACCCTTTTCATATCTGTTTGCCTACATTCTGGGGCCCATGGGTGTGAGATATTTAGGGCGGAGTAGTTTTTGGATTACATTTTTAGCTCGGTTTCATTACTTAAAGATATCCCACCCAACTGGTTTATTAAAGTATTTTAAATTATTTAAAAAAGCAAGTCAACTCTTGTCTTCATTTGTAATTCTGAGATCACAATCAACCTAATGTTCACTTAATGTGAAGGTTCTCTTCTTTTATTTTTAAATGAAAGCTATCACAGTGCACTTAACTTAATATTGACGTTCTTTATACGTAAGAGTTTCAATTGGAGAGCTTTTATATTACGTTAAGTAAAGTGTACCACGCATTCTTGTCAGCCAATCATGTTGCAAGCAATGTCAACATGACTATTAAGTACTTTGTTTGTTTGTTTATGGTGTGCAGATGCCTTCTTTGGTGTAGTTTGTGCATGTCTTGTGAACACCAAAATGTGGTGGCCTATTTATTTTGTAGAGCCTAACTTATATTACACGTACTTGAAGCCTTTTCATATACTTCAGTTTGTATATACTAGCTTATATTACAAGTACTTGAAGCCTTTTCATACACTTCATTTTGTAGATCCTAGCTTATATTACAAGAACTTGAAGCCTCTTATTAAATTTTATTTT
>CABFOW010002826.1:78698-90140 GCA_902141385.1 Timema californicum | reverse complement strand
CTCATTACAATATAAAGCTTTCATGCCAGACAGGCTATAAGTTACTAAACTTTCTTTCATGGCAAGGTAAAACTTTCATGCCGGACGGGCTATAAGTTACTAACATTTCTCATTACAATATAAAGCTTTCATGCCAGACAGGCTATAATTTACCAACTTTGCAAAAAATGCGTCTTGTAACAATTGAAAAATTTAGTATTTCGCGAACCCTGATGGGGCTTCACGTCAAACAAAATTAATATGTAGAAAAACATTCTTGACCATGACGTATCAACAAAGTAATACAAGATATCCCTATGTAATTATTTATCAAGTAGTAAAAGTTTAAATTCAAACATTAATTTGCCAAAGAGAATTTCAAAATACAACGGCCGAAAAATAATTGTGTACCTTTTAAAAACTTCCCGGACACCTATGTGCGTCCAAGGACAAGATCCTGACAAGAGTAGTCTGTCCATCTGGACTACACCATTATATACAAAAATATTCTAGCTCAGAGAGGGGGAAGAGGGCTAATCAAAACAAAGGCAAAAACAAAACAACGAAGAGAGGGAGGGGATAATCAGACAACGGTAGAACAACTGAGAAGCTTGTGGATAGTTCTAGATCAAAGTTTTAACACATCACCAGCTTCTTGCGCATGTGCGCCACACTTTTCCCAGCCTGCCCCGCGATGATGCACAGTTTATTCTTGCATGATTTATACTCGCTTAATTGGTCAGTTAAATTCATTGTGGCATGTTATGTTTTGTGCGGGGAGTACACTAGGGAGGCGAAAACTGCTGAATGGGGCAGCGGTGAGTTTACTTATTTTAATTCCAATAGTATCCAGTCTTGCTTTTATTCATAACCTGTTTTAGCGTTATGGTAATAAACGCTACATTATAAATATTAAATACCTCTATAAGCTATCTGAAGTGTTTATTTTATGGCAGCATAGCCCCTAACTGCCAAAGGCTAAGAAAAATTCCAATTATTAAACCCCTCTAGAGGCTCTCTAAAGTGTTTTTTATGGCAACAAAAAACCCTGACTGCCAGAGGCTAGGAGAATTCTATATATTTAAACACCTCTATAAGCTCTCTAAAGTGTTTTTTTATAGTAACATAACCCCCTAACTGCTGAAGGCAAGGAAAAATTCTAAATATTAGAACCTCTAGAAGCTATCTGAAGTGTTTTTTTTATGGCAAAATAACCCCCAAACTGCTGAAGGCTAAAACCATTCTAAATATTAAACACCTCTAGAAGCTATCTGAAGTGGTTTTACGGTAGCAGAGCCTCCTAATTTGTACTTGTACCTTAATTTTGAATTTGTTTGAACCATAAATAAAGCCAGATATATTTTGTTCCTAAAATTTTGACTATGGCTGTGCCTGAAAAATTAGGTGAGGACAGTTGGCTGTGTGCTATGATGTAGTGAAGTTTTAATAAAACATATCCTCTTAAGTGTGTTAAGTTTATTATATAATACAACCTGATGACATAACGTTGTTTGTTAGATCATTAGCTAAGGAAGATTTGGAACTATAGTGTACAGTAAAGTGATTAACTTTGAAAGTGTTATGTGTGGGAAAAACATGGTTGTTCAGTATAGTGTCGCTGAAGTTTGAATGTATGAGGTAGACTGAAGTCTTCAAGAAGAAAGAAACATGATTAACTCAATTTTCATCCACCTTTACCTCTGGAGCTGACCAGATACATAGCTAAAAATTGGATCAAGTACTAACAAATATACACACTGTTAATTGAAGCAGTAGGACAAATAAAAGTTGAAACTACTAAAATAACCACCATATTAAATTTGATTGGTGAAAACTGTCTTAATGTCTACTACACATTTGAGTATGCACTGAGAAAAGTTAAAGATAGACTTTAAACTGTCTTGAAAAAATTTGAGACCTTCTTCCAACCACTAAAAAATGTATTTCTTGAAGGAAATACCACTGGCAACTCTAGAGCTTCACATGGATACATGACTTCAGCTTTATTATGGTAGTGTACGTCAGGCAGCCTTGTTGTGTCGGTACAGAGGCACAGACATAATCTGATACTCCGTGGGTCAACTGTTTGGACTAGGGTTTGATAATTTCGTTGGCTGGTCAGTGATGAAGCCTCAGAGTAGCAAGGGCTGGGATGTGTTGATTAGCTTGCAAAAAGAGCAATACATTCAGTAGAGTTCTCTTCGATTACATTTCTGGCTGGATATCCATCATTTACATCCGTAGTTGGTCTATCATTATGAAAAATTCAAGTTTTTATGATTACAATCTTAGTTCTGGATTGTTCCTAAAAAAAATTCGTTTGTTACATTTTTATTAACCCACAAATAGTATGTTTACATTGGGGGAAGAGGGGCCAACTTCACGGTAGCCCATTCCGGTTTGAATAATATCAAGGCACTTACGTTAAATTAGTATATTTTTAAATTATATCGATATTTTATAATGCATAGATACTCAAACCTATTCTTTTAAATCAAAAAGTTGNATACTCAAACCTATTCTTTTAAATCAAAAAGTTGTAGGAATGATAAGATAATTTTGAAAATTAACTATTTATCCTATTTGTTTGTCATGTTTGTAAAATCTACATAACCGATTAGACACTGAAACTAAACGGTGAAAAGTTATGTTGGGGTGGGAAGTTTTTTAAAGTAAATTTTTGAAAATCAATATTATATTTATCAGAATGCAAGAGTTTAGCTGTTAAAAGACTTTATTGCATAGCTATTTTTAGTTTCCATTAGTAAATGATGATTTTGATTTAGTCATGTGCATTAATTTCAGTTTTTTGTTTAATTTTTCGTTTGATTTTTTGTCAAATTTGTATCAATTTTTTAGAATTTCAGGTTATTCTATAGATAATTTTAATCACAATTTTGGAAATTTATTTTGGGTCCTGTTAGTAAAATCGATTTGAAAAAATAATTTTTATTGTCAAGTAGTTTCTTAGTTTTTTCGTAAGAGTCAAAGTTGGAATAATTGACATTTACTTCCAATCATGTCTCTTTGCAGTCAAAGGTACTACTTACTCCATCATAGCAAATAAAAGGAGGGTGCGATGTCAATACTTTAGGGTAACCTAGTTTTGAGCTCTCTTGAAGTGGTGAGGGAAGAGGGAGGTGAGATCTCGGGTATATTTCGGTAATTTCACAACTGCCCAAGTCCATGAAACCAATATTTTGGAGCTTAGGAGGAAGTGAGGCCTATAAAAATACTTTCCTTTACTATGAGTTTTATGGCACGGAATAAGTTGTAGACCAAGATCTCCCTAATTTTTGTATTTCTAACTTACTTCACCTTTTTATTGCTTTTTTGTGCATAGTGAGCAAATCAAAGACAATATTTTTCATACTTTGACACAGAGGGTGTGACATTATTTACTTGACGCCCTGTGTGAGCATACAGGTCGCACACACAAAAGGTCATCATCACTAATGACACTACTTTAATTAGTGTCTGTAATAGATCTAAGAACTAATGAACTAAAATATAATCCACAATAATCTGCAACAAACTAATAAAGTTATAGAATCAAAAAAATACAGATTTTGTTATATTTTATCTAGTTGAGGTGAGAAAATAGAGCTTAGCATGGTGATAAGAATATATTAATTTTAAAACTATCAACATGAACTAAACACGTTTATTAAAAAGAAATTCAGAACAAAATAAAGATAAATGTGTTAAGGAACTCAAACAAACTAACAGCAAACTATAAACAAAAAATGTTCAAGTTTTTAAAGAATGTGAGAGAACTACTACTAGAAAAAATTATCGAGTCCTTATAAAAGAAATAAATGGAAATCTTTACAAAAAGATATCTAAAATGAACCAAGAACTAATTATTGATTGCAAAGATAAAATATCTATTTTTAAGAGTTGTATGTGTTCATGTGGAGAATATGGTTGCCATAAAGCCGTCAATCCACGCTCTTAATGTAAATAAATCTTGTGTTGTCCTGCCAAAATGAAATGTGCGTATTTTTTTTAGGAACCATCCAGAACAAACGAGAAATAAACGATTGCAATCATAAAAATATGGATTTTTAAAAGATGGGGGTGGGGGTCAACTTCATTGACGTGCATACAATTTATGGGTGTATAAAATCATATCAAACTATTTTTTCCAGAACAATCCGGAACAAACGAAGAACAAATTATTACAATCATAAAATTAATTTTTTAAATGTTTTTAGGGGGAAAGGATTGTAAGGCAGCTTCATAGTGGTCCAAAGTAAACATATCACTTGTGAGCATATCAAAACGGAAAAAACAGATTTTTTTGTGGAACAATCCGGAATTAACAAAGAAAAAAGTATTGTAATCATAAAAAAAGTTTATAAAAGGGGAGATGGGCGAATTCATTGATGTCAAATGTTAAAGTATAGTTAATTTTGGGTACGTATAAAAAAAATTAACAATGTGAAACAAACGATCACAACCATAAAAATTTCAACTTTCAAAAGTGGAAGGGAGATATCGTAAAGTTGGCACTACCATTGTAAACATACCATTTGTGAGATTATCAAAACGGAACTAACGAAATTTTTGTGGGACAATTCGAAACAAATAAATGCAATCGCAAATACATGGATATTTCAAAGTGTAGGGGCTATCGTGAAGTTGGCCCTTAGTGAGTAAACAAAGTGTCACAAATTCATGAGTGTGCATGTTGGGGGTGGGGGGCTACCGTGAAGTTGGCCCCACCAATGTAAGCATATCATTTGTGGGCCTATCAAAACAGAACAAACGAAAATTTTTGCGGAACAAGCAAAGAACAAACAATTGCAATAAAAAAAACTTGAATTTTTAAAATGGGGGTTGGGGGAAACTTCACGGACGTAATTTTTTCACAGTTGGTACCACGTACTCATGGTACAAATTGTGGAATTATTTTCATTTGGTTAAGAAAATATCAAACATCTATCCATGATTCCTGTTATATTATTTTAGACGGAGGTCGTTCTTATTAATAATCTAGGTATGTCATCGTCACTTTCCAATACAACTCAAAATTCTTAATTTTCACTTGAATTAATCTCACAACTATCATCTTCCTCAGAGCTTTGGAATTCTGAATCTGTACATTCAACATCAGAATACTTATGTCAATAAAGTTATCATTTGAGTAAGGAGGTAGTTCTACCACACCAGACATGTACTCCGTATCACACATGTCTTCTATGTAATAGAAAAAATATTAAAGCCTAAATTATCATTTCAAAATGTATATTATTTTTTCTAATAAAGAACAGGCAACTAATGATTTTCCAATAAATCTAAAGCATATTGTAAAGATAAATATGTTTTATACACCTATATAACCTGTAATTGATTTTTACACACACACACACACACACACACACGAGAGAGAGAGAATTGGACAAAACTGATTTCAAAGTGAGCATATTTTATATAAATCTAAACTTCGATAAGGACTTCAATCGGTTGGTGAATCATGCCAAAAATATGTATTCAACAAATTACTAGGAACTTGCAACAATAAACTCGAGTTTACAAAAAAAAAAGTAGGTTTATTAATAATTTACCTAGTCAAATAAAATATATATGAAATTTTTACATATTTTTGGTGGCTTTCCACATATGTCCTCTTTCTATAGTTTTACAACCTACTCTCCAAGTAAATGGGGTGCATTTACTATAAAATTGTGTTTCCTCCTCCTTGCACCCTAGAATAACTCAAACCTCAAAACCTAAGTGTATAAAAACATTGGAGAGTGATTATATATAAGTTACATCTTATTTGGATAAGATGCTTCAGTTATTTTGATTAAATTAATTCAATTAAAAATTGTTCTCTCTCTCTCTCTTTCTCACACACACACACACACACACACACACCAAATTATATTTTTTATAAGTCATATGCGATAAAAGACATTCCTTTGTGAATGACATAATTATTTTATTACACTGTTTATTTGCAAAAAAAAGTAATAAAAAATTGGTAGAAAACTGTCATTACAATAGTAAATAGCGGTTTTTCATTTGAAGTAAATTCAAAGTGCTCTCACACTTGCAAATGCAAACATCAATTGGTACTATAATATCATGCTTGGGCCTAAAAATACTCTCTAAGTGAGTTAAAATGCATAAATAATTAACACTATACCTTCCTATATTGTTAAGGTGCCCAACAGGATATCTCACTAATTGGCACATCATAATTATAGCCTACTTCTATAGGAACTACAACGTTTAACTTGACCTAATTATACCCTTATAGGTGGGATTAACAGATACATTCTAAATATTCCAATAGAATAGTTTTCAAAATTTAAGCCATATAAAATGCTGTAAAAATTGCAATCTTAAACGTAGATTCTTGCATTCACACCATTTTTAAGGCAATAAAAAATCTATTTCTTAACAAGCATATTTTAAAGAGGCCACTCAATTAACAGTTTTACACCTGTGGGAGAGAACGTAAGAAAATACAGGCTATAAATGTGACACGTTAGCTCAGTTGCTAGCGGGGTGATCTACAGTGCAAAGAGTTTGGGGTTTGATTTCTGGTAGGGGCGTAGTATTTATTATTTGATCAATTCTCGGCATTCTACTGAATGTTGTATATGTCTTAGAATTCATTAATTCTACTTAACCGTGGAAACTTGCCGTATTCCTAAAATTATCAAATATTTGAACAATATAATCAATTTAATTGTACCCACTTGACCACTTGGGTTTGCTACTTAAGGTAAAGTGCATATATATATATAAAAATATGCTTTGATAATCACCATATATGCACACATTATATTTACCTATAGGCTAGGCCTAACTAATTTGAGGAAAACCATCCAGATGATTTAAATTGTAGATAATCACAAAATGTTAATGTTAATCAAAATGTAATTAATCAATAAAATTTATCCTGCAGGTAATCCCATATGAACCAAGATCTAAGTCAGACTGACAGTATAAATATTCTTACCTCTAGTTAAAATATAGATACATATAAAAACATAGGTAATTTAATTGAAGGTGTTGGAGACACTGACTAAGATACACGATCCAACCACTGCACCAATCACGAGAGGCGCTGCAGTAGCGCAAGCATCACGAGTTAGCCAATCACATAACTTTCCGTTACACAGTTCTTTTTCCGTCACCAAACCGACCGCGTCGTTTTGTGCCCACGCTAACCTTCTTTTGTGTTAATTAGCCTACTAAGTGTATTTGCAGATTCTATGTTCGTCTCAGACGTTAATTTTGTGTACTCGACATTAACCTTTGCTAACAGAAGGTAATAATTGCAGCTTTCACTAAATTGAAGATCGTGAAACTATTTTTCCCATATGCTAATTAATGTATTCAGAGTAATGAATTTTGCCAATTTAAGTTATATAAAATACGGCCTTTTCTGCATTAATAATAAATAAACTAGTTCAAATAACTAAAAAATTAAAACACTATAAACTGCCTAAATTACTATTTTTTTCATGAAAAAGATTCTTTATACAATGGCTGTAAAAAGTGCTTTCAAATGTTAAGTATTTATTTCGTCATCCTTGATATGAAATGGGTCGAAACCTTGGGCGATCGCTTACAGCCATTTATTGTTTACTAGATTGTATACTCTGTGTTACTGATTCTGGAAACCCCTAACATATAAAATAAACATAAATCCTATCTGCCTTTATAATAAATTATGCCCATTCTCGGTTTCAAAGCTTGACGTTTTCCAGGTTGTGATGGACGGAATCATTGTTTATCATTTTAATAATTATATATATATATATATATAGTTTCTTTACGGCTCACAGAAATCACAAATAAAACACAAATCTATAAATTACTACAACATGTTTCATATGAAATAACCTTGGAAGTGGTATAAATATCAATATCACTAAAACATAAGGCTAACTATTTCAAATTTCAAGAGACAACTTGTGAATGATCGTTCAAACAGAAATCTCGCGTGGACTGCAGATTACTTGGGTTTCTGTGATAATACAGCTGGAGTAACTGCTGTGTGTTGCGCGAACTGTGGAGGCGGGCTATCACCCATTCTTGTCAACTAAGCTACACTTCCTTACAAAGTTTTGATCCCGTGAGCCAACTTGGAATTCCAGTGCATATTGTTATGGCATATATAAATCAAGTTATTCAGTAAAACGTTGCATATTTAAATCTGAATATTTTTTTTATATTAAGTATACACATCTATAAATCGCATGAATACTAATATTTAATATTTATTGATGAATTAGTATTATTAAACATTTGTTGAATTGTGTTGATTTTAAGGGAACTTTAGGTATATTTATATAGAGCATGCTTATACCTATGCTAAAATTCCAGCTTTATCAAATAAGTGTAGTATTAAAGATAGTAAATTTCAATTTTCAAAATTTTATTTCGAAAAGTGTGGCCTAAAACTAGATTCAGAAAACATAAAAATTGAAGTTTCTTACCCTCATAGATCTTGAATAAAAATATATAAAAATACATTTATGGTGTGTAACATTTCATAGAAGAAAACTCTTTTGAAAGTTGAAAAAAAAATTCCTGTACATATGGCCTTAAGGAAGAGGACTTGCTCATCAGGAACAGAATCTCTCTAGGGATTCATGATAATAATCTTCAAGAACTCATGCCTTGAGAGCCTGACCTGTCCTTGAAGAAAGCTGCCAATTGTGTAGAGCTGCTGAAGTCAACAGGTTACTGGTGAAAGCTTTTCGTAAGAGAAGTGTGCAAGTAGTGAAAGTGCATAATAAAAGTGTCAAAGCTGTTAAAAGACCCAATAATAATAAGTTTAGTGGAATTGCAAGTGCTCAACGTTATGGTTGTAAAAAAAAACTTTGTTAAACACGCAAGCACAGAGCTTGTTCAGCATTTATAAAGGTATGTTTGAAATGTTAACAATTGAATCATTTTGCTAGGTTATGCAATTTTGGACCTTGAAATGGGCAGGTACATGAAGTGCTAGATGTTGATTCAAATAGTGTGAGATAAGATAATCAAAGCTGTAATGAAGACCATAATAATTAAGTATTGTATTTCACCACATAATTTTGCCAGCGCACGAGCGTCTCATGATGTAGTCCTATTTGTCACATCAATTTACAAGCTAAATAAAGGCAAGCTTTTTCATCCTCCCTACCTCATTTCCACACACCACTAAAGATCTATAGCTGTTGACCTTGGATGCTCAATTCTCTCCTCGTGCACTGTGAATGTAGAATTTTCAGCACATGTGCATTGTCAGTAGGTATATTTACGGAATCCGAGTTGCGTGGTTTGTAACAAGAGGCATGGGGTGGGCAGGGGAAGCTGCCATGCATAAGTCACATGATATAATAATACTCGAATCTTCCCATGAAAGCTAAACTAGTGATTATCTGCTAGTGATACACTAATTTTGTTTCTAAAACTCCCAATAAAGGTCGCATTCAAATTTTTTTCACAAAAATCAGGAATAAAATACACGGCGATTATCAGGTATTTTACATGAGGCTTTAGTCTAGAAAGTGAATTTTTAAATCAATCATTTATTCATAAAATTGAAATAGGCCTGAATAATCATGTTCTAAGTGTTGACAACTTAGAACTTCATTCTGAAGCTAAAATTTAAGGCATAGGAAACTCTGTTTTCTTGTTCGAAACAATATTGTTAGGAGGACAATAAGTTAAGTTTAAATGAGATATGGGAGCAGAAACTAGCATTAATTAATTAATAAACATGAAAGCAAGAACAAGTTAACTGAAACCAATGCTATATTGGTAGCTTTAGGGTCAAAAATAAAATTAAGGACAAGGGAACAGTATTAGTGAATTGCTATTGCTGTAATAAACAAAAGCAACAGGTCATGTTTGTAGTAGCAAATGTAAAATCAGTACCTTTGTTAGACTTAAATGATTGTTAGAAACTTAACTTGTTAGCAAAAATAGGAGCAAATTATACCACAAAGAATGTACGGTAAGCAAAACAGATGTAATCGCTAAGCACACTGAAGTTTCTAATGGCCTAGTCAAATTTCCTGACAAAATTAACATACACGTGTGTCTCTTAACTTACACACTAGGTTATAAGAATACTGATAGATTATTAAAAAAACACGATATTAAACAGAGGTCACTAAACCTACTGAGTGAGTCATTAATTTCGTTAAAGGAGAGAAACCTAACCCTACATTAAGACTATCTAAAATCTTAATAACGTCATAAAGAGGGAAGAGATTTTGATTCAAAAGCAGAAGAAATAATCTCAAGACTTAATTAATTAGTGGGGGAAAAGGGAGTTTTCGTTTTTAGATATGAAAGCAAGTTTTTTCCCCATAGAGTTAAATGAACCCTTTAAATGAATACTTTTAACACACTATTTGGCAGGTGTAGTTTCAAAATATTGCCCTATAGGTTACTTTAACCCCATGAAATATTTCAAAAAGGGAGTTTGACATATTTTGTGATATTGAAGGATGCAAAATCTATATTAGTTATTGGTGGGCTCATTGAAAAAGAGTATAGTCATATTTTAAGTATAGTCCTAGAGAAGGTTAAAGCAAACAATGTAAAGTTTACCAAAAACATGTTCTAGTTCAGAGTAAAATCATTTCTTTATAGGCCAAATTGTGTCTTATGAGGGGATTAAATTTAATCTTGTTTACGTCAAAGCCATTATAAATATGGAAAGGCCTAAAAGTAAAAAAGTGTAAATAAGGTTATTAGGGATGTTTAATCATATTTCACAATACATACCTAAACAATCTAAGAAAACTTCACCCTTGAGTCTTCTTATTAAAAAAGCTATTTAGTGACAGTGTGCTACGCGCATAAACGGACCTCAGCTAACCCACTCACTTTCGTGACCAGCCTGTATATGACCGTAATAGCTTTGCAAATATCTACCTGAACATGAACAATCATCTAATATTGTTTCGATCATTTTTTAAACTTATTTTTGGCTGTTAAAATATGGATAGTATAGTGTAGTTATTAAATGATTACAAGTTTATTTCGTTATAATTTCAATGATATTTAATAATATTGTGTAAAAATTATGCCTTGCACTGTTTATAAAATGAATTAGGAATGTTATATTTAACCAATTTTACTCGATTGAGTAAATTATCATTTGAATACAACTTGAATGCATACCAAAAATATTATTGGTACTACATTATACATGGAGTCTTCCCACAATCATTGACCTCCGAGGGTCACAAAGTTGCCCCGAGTCCTACCAGATTTTTTAACAAGAGTTTGCTCGACCCAACCCTACTTAATACTGCGTTTGGGCCGCTACTTACCGTTCATTACATTCCTACCTGAATTTTCTCCAATGTGAACTTAGTAAATAAATTCAAACTGGGAAGAAGGTTTTCAAAGCTTTTTTGTTTCCCCCTCCTGATGGTTAGGCCGACTCTGTTTCATCATCTTGTTGACACCCCCCCCCCCCCCCCCCCCCCCACCCCC
>CABFOW010002826.1:7956-74566 GCA_902141385.1 Timema californicum | reverse complement strand
TCGAAGTAGGTAGTCCTTGGTTCATTTCACGCTAGTACAGTCGGAGTGCCGGGACGCGTTTGTTGATACACCGGCCTTTCCTGCTCCAGTTGCCAGTCTTGGTTTACCGTGAGTCGTCCAGCCTAGCAGCATTCTATAGACAGCAGATTCATGTGTTAAGTGCGTGGAAAGAATATACATTACATTGGTTTGGATTGAGTAGCGAAACATATTGTCCAGCATGGTTATATTATGTCTTCTTAGCCTACAAGAACTACAACAGTGAACAATACTATTGTAGGGATCCTAAATTTAATTTAATTTATTGGAGCGGGTAGTATGAATTGATGCGATACATCCATTAACGTCCGTAGTGGGCGTGGTCCCATTGGAACATTATACATCGTAATGTTACAGCATAAATGCACATATTCCTTGAACATCAATACACAACCTCAGAGACTAGTCCTACACTACATCAAACCTATTCTCAACCAAATTCACCAACATAGCCAACCTTACTTGAACTAACTTCTCCTAAACTAAATTCCAGAGAAGGTAAGATAGTAAAAAAAAATACCTAAAAGGCTAGATTATAAAAATAAATATAGCTCTTAAGGATTCCACAGTATTTGATTACTGGTTGCTATTGATGCAATTTATAGTTGAACTGTATAAATACATTGTTTTTCAAATAAAGTGTGGATAGTTAATTATTAACTCTATAATTCTTTTAGGGCCTATTAAACTGGCCTATTGAATTAATCATTATTTTAGAGGAGAGATGTTGTGTACTCCAACTACTAAGTTATATAGGCCTACATATATCATATAAGTTTAATATTGTTTATTCTGTAAATATGCTATGTTGGTAATGGTTTTAATATCGTCACCCGAGAAAGCAAGTGTTTTATGTCCAATTTTTTCACTTTTGTGTAAAAGAGCATTGAAGTTTGATCTTGTGTATGAAACCAATGTTACTACATGACAACTCGAGTTTGTATATTATTTAGTAATTATTTAATGGTCTCAATTTCACCACAGGTAGATCATATGCATTCTAAATAAACGTAAACACTAAATATCTCAAATTTAACAATTTTGGAGATAGAACACTTGTTTTCTCGGGTGACGATATGATGATATGGTTCAATGTGACATGACAGCCAGTTGTCTGTGTACTATGATGTAGTGTAGTTGTAATAAAATTTGTTAACTCTAAATCTGACAAGTTTAGTTTTTACCATTTTAATTATACTTAAATAATCTATTTGTTTTCCCTCTATTTGTAGAAGAGGGCAACAAACCATTTTAGGTGAGGTTTCACCCACAAATCTTTTATTCCAAACTGAATACTGTGAGGATATATCTCTAGAAAACATAAGGAACAAAGTATTTATAGATTATAAAGAAACATGGCCAAAAGAAGACCAAGAAAATAATTTCTTTTACAGCCAAAAGTGAGTAGACCTAATAAATTGTAATAAGTAAGTAAAAACAAGTTTCATTTATTGATAAAAGCAGTGGCACACTAATAAATTTAATTTGGAGGCCTCATACAATCAAGGTCATAACCAAAAGGTAATTTCAAGAAAAAGGGGGCACCATCCGCTAACCATTAGAGTCAAAGAAAATGTATGAATATTAAACTCCTCTAGAGTTGTTTTTATGGTTGCTTAGATGAACTAGTTGAGTGATGAAAGTTTTGAAAATGACATATATTTTAGTTTAGGATAGCTATAGTAAAAAAGTCACTCAAAGGTACGACTCATTCTTGGAAAAAAAAATCCCTGAAAACTTCAGGTTTTCGCAAGGCATTGCCAGATTTTCTAGGCTTAAAAGTTAATATTTCCAACACTAATATCATCATAAATACAAATTATCTGTATTTGTCATTTTGATAATATTATGTAACTCTCAAATAAGGTGAATATATATATATATGTGTGTATGTGTATATATATAAATATAAATATATATATGTGTGTGTGTGTGTATATAGATAAGTAGTGATTAGTGATAGTCAAATTACTAAAAATGTTTACTCCTAAAGTTGTAAAGTAAGGCATTGATAGTGAAGAAACAATATTTTTAATACTCTTGTTTATATAAATTGTATCAAACTGTTTCAGATATAATGAGGAACAGAGTCGTTTTGAAGATATCAATATAAGCCACATAGCAACTATATGGGACTGCTCCAATTGTGAAATATTATTTAAAACTATGAAATACGAAACTCCACACATATTTGAACCGCTAAGTCCCCAAAATGTAAACAATGAGGTACTTAGTAATTACTACTTTTAGAATGTAGGTAATTGAACATTTTTAAATATCTTTCACATGTTAATATATTTTACTGCCTACTCCAGTATCGTAAAATGGTGTGGAAAGGAGAAGACTACTGTGTAGGAAGTTGTGTACTCCTCACATCGGACACATTCCCTGGGCTATCAATCTTAGCAAGCTCCAAGACTAAACAAGATTTACCTGCTGGAAAATACCAGGTTAGTTTTTATTTACCATACAGCTAAACCTGCAACAATAATTAAGTGAAATCACAATTGTGACTAAAAAAAACTAGACTTCTAGTTATTTATATCCATTCCATTTAATTCAGTGCCTAATTGAGATTTATCTTGCATCACTAAAGTTACAAAATAATGAATGGTTTTGTACTCATTTATCATCACATTCTTGATAAAGGCTTTACTCACCCTGGTAACAATTAATTAAACCCTTTCAAATCTTTCAAACAAAGAGTATTTATGTTTACCTGACCAAACAATGACAGCAATGTCACTTAAGTTGAAACATTCATTTTTATGCTTTTAATTTTCTCACTTATATTAAATAGTCCAATTTTCCATGGTTTTTCCCATGTACAAACATGTTACAAAACAGCAACCGAGGTAAACAATATGTCAAAATATAATAATTTTCAACTAAATGCCTAAGCTGTACACTACTGCACTCTCATTGTAATCTTCTTAACTATTATGTTTTGCTCACCATCTTGTATATAAGTTTTTCTTTTGTGTTCACTGTTACAAAGGGTCACAATATAATTCAAAGTTTCTTGCTCTTATTTATTCCACTTAAATGCTTAAACACTACAAAGAATTGATTGAATTACAGTCATATAGCCAATAACATTTTTTATTGATTGTTAACTTAGAATTTATGTTTGATAAAAAAAAATTTTTTTTACAAATCTTTTCAATTAAATTTTGTTTTTCGAATCTTAGCCTTTTAATTTTTATATTATCCTAATAAACTATTTGTCACAATCTATAATATATTGCAGTGTACTCATCTTTACAGAAATATTACAAACAAAAACGCTATGATATTATGTCTATTTACACTTTAAATATATTAATATTCACTTTATAGTGTAAATAATTATGATCTATACAGAGCGACACAAGGTTTAACAAAAATAGCTTTATATATTTATTTAGAACTTAACTACAAAATTACCAAACCACATACACGATCTTATCTACCCCGCTTGCACATGACACAGTTGCCAACATTACACCAGAAAAGCGCTAATCACAATATTTAATTTATTTGAGATATTTAGCAAGCAGTTGGTACTGAAGATCTGTTGTTGTTCCACTAATACTTCTAATTTGTCCTTAAGACTTGAATTCTCCAACATACCTCCTCATGTGTAAAAATTCTTCATATTGATCTATAGTAAACTATTACACATTGAATTTTTTTAATAACTTATGGATTTAAGGATTTAGTTTTAACTGAGTCTATTATCCCACACAATGTATAAGTGGCTTACTAAAGTACACAATTCATTATAAAAATGCAAGTTTTCACATTCATATGTAATGATTAGACCTCCGATATTTATGACATCATATTTTTGGTCTTACCTTAATTTGATGCAAAATTAATTATAATTGTTTTTAATGCTACATAGATTCCACACTTCATTTTGAAAATAAGTGCATAATTTGAGAAGTTTTCAATTTTAGGTAATATTTGTTAGCGTACACAAGTTTATAGAAAAATTAACAGGTTTTAGAATTAACATTACATGCTGTAAATAGGAACATGAGTCAACTGCTACACAGGTTATATGCATGGACACAGATTATATAAACAATGAACGACACATTTAACGATGGTACCAGCCTAAACTAGAATATCCCTACATAGAATTGCATATTTTAACACTCCTCCTCAATTCAACTACAACCACAAAAATTAGGCAAAAGTCCTACATGTACCCTTAAATACATGCAAATAGACTAGTGAATCAGCATTTGATTAAACCAATATAATTACAAAAGTACTCAAAACTTGTTTCCAACCAAACTCTTTGTCAGAATGTCAGCACATTGTTCATTTGTCTCCAAATAAATCACATCAATAACACCACTTAAATACAAATCACGAACAAAGTTGTATTTGGCATCAATATGCTTTGGTCTTCAATGTTCCCATTTATCCAAACATCTTATGCAGGACTGGTTGTCCTCGTACACCTTGGTGGGTTCTAGAGTGATCCCAAGGTCCTGGATCAGTCTTCTCAACCAGAGTAGGTCGGATGAGGCGGTTGACAGGGAGACAAACTCTGACTCCGTCGAGCTAAGGGCAACTGTAGTCCAACCAACAGTGTCGCCATAAACTTGAAATAAGTACCCAGATGTAGATTTACGATCAATGCTGTCATTGGCCCAGTCCACATCAACGTAGGCCCGTAAGGTGACATCACAGTTCTTCAGAAAGAAGAGACCAACTTCAAGTGTTCCTTGAATTTATCGTAGTATTCGTTTGAGCCCAATCCAGTGAGCTTCTGTTGCATTGCTCTGATACCTGCTGTAGAAATTCACTGAGAAGCTCAGATCAGGGCGAGTGTAGAGCATCACATGCATCAAACTACTAACAAGCTCACGGTATGGTTTTTTTTGGATTATGCACTCTGATGTAGTTATTTCAGGTGGTTTTGTCTCCATCGGTGTCTTGACCAGTTTGCATTGTTCCATACCAAATTTCTTGAGAACTTTCTTCAAGTAGGCTGTTTGGCTAAGGGACATACTGTTAGTTTTCTGTTCAATTTTTATACCTAGAAAGTTGTGCAAACTTCCAAGATCCTTCATCTCGAATTCTGACATAAGATATGTTTTGATATCATTCAACTTCTGCAGATTGTTTCCCGCCAAAATTATGTCATCTACGTAAACCAAAAGGTAAGTTTTTATGCTGTTGCTGAAGTCGAAGTATATTCATTTTTCGTTTTCAGACTGCTTAAATCCAAGAGAATTCACAAATTTGTCAAGTTTAGCATTCCACTCCTGTGGTGCCTTCTTCAATCCATAGAGGGTCTTGTGTGACTTAAAAACAAGGTTTCTGTCAGTTACGAAGCCAGGTGGCTGCTTCATATACACCTCTTCGGAAAGGTCTCCATGTAGGAATGCATTTTTCACATCCAACTGGAAGGCTATTAAATCTTCTTTGTTTATAATTGCAAGCAGGGTTCTGACAGAGGTCAAATGGGCTACGGGTGAGTACGTTTAATTGTAGTCAAACCCTTTCTTCTCTGCACAACCCTTCACCACCAACCTAGCCTTGTACCTGTCAGGCTGTCCATTTTCATCCTGCTTCAAGTGAAGACCCACTTGCAGTTGATAGCTCGTTTACCGGATGGCAGCTCAGTAAGGGTCCAGGTCTCATTTTTCTTCAATGAGTACATCTCTTCCTCAACTGCAGCCATCCATTGTTACGCATCATCCCTGCTATGGATGTCATCAAAGGTTTCTGGCAAGTTGTCAATAAATGACTCGGCACCAAGAGCCAGTGCAACGTAGTCATTTAGGTACGCTGGTACAGTGCGAGGTCTCCTGCTCCTACGCAGAGGTTCAAGTTCCTCACAAGGAGTCTCTTCTTCGTCAGAAATTGCCTCTAGTTCTCTTCCTGAAGACGGCTCCTCCTGCAATTCCTCAGTAAAAGCTTCATTTGGAGTCGAACTGATGACCTCAATAGCTCGAGATGGTGTTGAACCAGCAACACTACTGGTTATGAACAAATGTTCATCGAAAATTATACCATGCCCACGTATGATTTTTCGTTCCTGTGGACACCACAGCCTGTATCCATTCGGGCAGTAACCAACAAAGTAGCACTTTTTCGAGCGGCTGTCAAGTTTACTTTTAAGAACTCTATTAGGTAATCGAAGATATGCTACACAGCCAAAAACCCTGAATTTTAACATATCAGTCTTTACACCATATCACAGTTCTGCTGGAACCTTGTTTCCAAGAGCTTTAGTAGGCAATCTGTTTATTAGGTAGACTGCAGTCATAACAGCCTCCGTCCAGAGGGACTTATCAAGAGAAGAATGAAGGAGTAAACAACATGTTTTCTCCATGATGCTACGTCCCATTCTTTCTGCTGACTGGTATGCCTGATCGTAAATTCTGACTGGATACCTTTCTTTTTTAAATAATCTAGCATTTCCTGCGACACAAATTCACCACAATTATCTGACCTAAAGCGACTTATCTTTAGGTTAAAGTGAGCTGTTGCCATCGCTTCAAATTGTTTGAAGTATGTAAACACTTTAGACTTTTCCTTTAGAGTGTAAATGACTGTAAAGTGACTATAGTCATCAATCAGGGTAAGCACATACCTCTTTTGATCATATGATATGGGCTGAATGGGTCCTACAAGATCACTGTGTATGATCTCCAAAGGGCGCTTAGCTCTAATGCATGGTTTTGTGTGAGGAAGACGCGTTTGTTTAGCCTGTATGCAAGAGTAACATAAATCGGAGATCGATCCTTGATCAACCTTGATTCTATCTACAATTTTACTTAAGTGAACTAAACCGGTTTTGCCAATGTGACCAAGCCTCTTGTGCCACAAATCAGATGATGCTACAATGGAACTAGCAACACCAGCACATGCTTT
This sequence comes from Timema californicum, assembly GCA_902141385.1. Classification (NCBI taxonomy): domain Eukaryota; kingdom Metazoa; phylum Arthropoda; class Insecta; order Phasmatodea; family Timematidae; genus Timema; species Timema californicum. The sequence goes on along the minus strand of CABFOW010002826.1, from coordinate 67,648 downwards.
TTCACGAGGTGAAAGAGACATTGTATACACTTTACCAGATCGAGTGGCAGCAGCCACAAAAATATTGCCTTTTAAAATAGTAGCGTTCCCCTTTTCAAACACAACTTTAAGCCCATTAGCGTCCATTTTACTAACTGAGAGTAAATTAAATTGTAATCCAGGGACAATAAGTACATTGGAAATTTTGATAAAGTTTTGATTACCTTTGTGAGTCACAGACGCGTGTATATCTCCGATCTCTTCAGCACACAACATCGATCCTGATTTAGCAATTTTTATTTTGATAGACTTTGATAGGCGTCTCTTATTTGAGACCAAACTAATATTTTTATCACTGACCATATGTTCAGTGGCGCCAGAGTCAAGCAACCACACAGATCCATCACAACAGGCGACTGTCGTTAATACAGTCAAACTAAATTCATCATCACTAGCTTCAGCTATGTTTGCTTTACGTATTGAATTATTCTGCTGCTTCTTGCCTTTCAATTTTGGACAGTCCAGACGAAAATGACCAGCTTTATGACAGAAAAAACACTTATTACCAGTGACTTGCTTTGAAATGCTTTGTTTAAAATTGGGACATTCTGTCTGCGAAGATTTCAATTTTCTAGGCTTCCAATCAGTAATGCTAGAGAATGATTGGCTGCATCCATCGATACCTTCTGCTTGACGTTTGCTCTGCTCATCAAGTAGGCGCGTTTTTACGAATGCCAGGTTGAGATTATCAGCAGATAATGTCTCTATGGCAGTGACAATTACTTGATATTCAGATGGCATAGTCAAGAGAATATGGCAGACAACATCTAATTCTTCGATGTTAGCTCCCGACGATTTCAATTCCCGAATAGTACGATCAAACCTATTAAAATGCAATTCAAGGGTCTCTGAAGAGGGATCAAATTTCATCATGAACAAGGTTTTGCGTAGTAAAAGCTGATTAGCAATACCTTTATGAGCATAAGTATTACAAAGCACTTGCCATATATCATAGGCGGTGTTCTTATCTTTCCCACAATCCAAGTGGCTGTCCGAGATTTGTTGTATAATCTGTGACTTACACTTGCGATCGGCTTTCCGAAGCTTGTCCAGCTCGTCTTCCTTTTCCGCCTTAATTTCAACATTATCACTAGACGCATTTTTCACCAAGTCCTGATAGTCACCTTGAATAAAGGGCAACAGATCGACTTCATCTAGAAGAGTTTCTACCCGTAACTTCCAGTTGTCGAAATTAGTGCCGTCGAAAAGCGGAATTCTGTACGTATTGTCTTCTTCTAAAACCATTATGGCGATGGTGATTGGCAACGGTATCACAAATAACAAGCAAACACGTAGAGCTCACGCGTATTATGGTGCACACTTGACTTATAGGTTTATCCATCCTAAAATCCACAATCACAAGCCTGGGCCCAACCTGTTAGATTACACAAGTTTATAGAAAAATTAACGGGTTTTAGAATTAACAGAACATGCTGTGAATAGGAATATGAGTCAACCGCTACACGGGTTTATATGAATGGACACAGATTAGATAAAAAATGAACGGCACATTTAACCATGGTACCAACCTAAACTAGAATATCCCTACATATAATTGCATATTTTAAAAATATTTCCACGATTTTGGGGACATAAAGTCATATTTAAATTAAAATTACTTAAATAACTATATTTCTTATTTATATCAAACAAATGATGTAGGCACTTTGCGTTATTGTGTAAATATTTACGAACTTATTACGTGTAGTTAAGAATCATATATGGTTTTAGCTCACTCAACAGATTCACTATTCCTGACCACCACAACTGATTTGGTGTGCCTGTCACACATCTATTCTGGTTTTATACCAAAATTCAAGCCAGATGCATTTCTGTAGCAAACGACTGCCAGAAAGCAAATATTATATTTTCTTGGAATCACAGAGCTGCTTGCTAACCCCGTGGCCTTCAATAAAGGATCACCAATAAGGCGCCAGGCAAAGTACAATTTCTCCTTTAAAAATAATTGTGCCAAAGCTCCACTTTCACTTATAACTAGCATTGCCTGGTGATTGAGGTAATTTATTTTTAGAGCAATTTTTTTCCTAGTTGGATTTTTATGCCAGGGCAATAAACAACTACTAACAGGACTAATATTGTTTCTGTGACTGACAAACTTCTTGTCCTGGGTGGTGAAAATAACACATATTGAGAAACGACATGTATATTATTGGGGATGATAGTTCTAAGAGATAGACAATGTTCCTAAAAAAATATGTAACATAACAGTACCCCCTGCTCGATCGCTCCTCCCCTGGTGGAGAATAATCTCATTCCAGTTTTGGAATACATTATTTACCAATATTTTGGTTGTGCTCGTTTCTCTTTCATTGCTCCTTTTGCAACAAATTTTCTTATTAATTTTTCCAATTACTCTCACTGTTTACTCATTATATAATACAATTTGATTATTTTTTCCCCTTTTTCCCTTGACAAATGGAAACAATTAATAATACAATTTATTTCACTTCAATTCTTCAGTATTATTGTAAAATTATATCAATATCAAAGTTGCTTTTAAATTACCTATAGCTATCAAAATTCTATATCTTCTATTTTAATTTTATCGTTCCAATTAATTTTTTGGGCTCTATTCTACTCTGCTCCATTCCATCATTTTTTATGTCCCTAATCCCACCAGGATCTCTGTGAGATGTCTTTATTATTTTTTTTGGCGTCCAGGCCCTTGTAGTCTGATCGAGGGTTCCACCCCGTTCTATCACCTCCATTATTTCCTCCTCTTCTTGAAGATGATGGACTTTGGCTTGGACATCCTTCACGTGTATTTTTCCCATTCGTGGAAGTTGTGCCTAGGGTCGACCCTCCCTCTACCCTCAGCGGCCATCCATTATTGTTTCTCTGTCACGGGTTGAGTTGAGGTGTTTGACTTTGCATACCCTCCACCCTCATACTGTTAATTTGCCTATATTCTGATTGTTGCTATCTGGCTTCCATGCGACAATGACGATTATTACAACAAAATTACTTCCTCTCTGATGCATTGCTTACATTTGCCTGAACTGATGAGTCCATTTTCAATGCATTTGATGTTCATGACCCCCTTTAATATAATTACTTACACCCGATTCCAATGGGTTTCTAGGCTAGTTCATCTATAATTGGTTCCATCCCAAGTATTGGATATTTCAGTGCAGTATCACTTGTCTCGCGTCAAAAAAAGTCAACTTTTTCAAATAATTCATACGCCTTCTTCTTCGCCAACATTCATGGTGGTCTTGAGTTTGACAGTGGGTTGATCCTACACCTACTCTGTTTCTTCTGGATATTGGTCCCATTTTATTGGTTTAGTGACCTGTCATAAAATATAACTCTAGCAACTTTAATTTTTGTCCTGGTTCAACTGTACACCTAAACAAATACTTATGACTGTTCCCTATTTGGTCATAACCACAATAAAGAATGTTGTGGTACATGCCCCTTTTGTACTGAAAAGAATTACCCCAAATAGTTTTATTGGTTGGACCTTATAGCATGTTTATTATTTGCAGACACAAGACACTGAGCTCTGGGCTGCTGTGTTATTTAATGGTGTCTGGTATCTTTCTTCTACACCCTTCCCAGCAGTGGTGAAGTGTGATCTTTATTTTTGGTAGGGCCAGGTCAAAGCTCACTGGTAAAGAATGATTTTTTCTTACCACGTGATTACATATTACATTAAAGTCATTTAAATTTTCCTATTTCTTAAAAATTACTTGAATTACAAAATCACTAAACAAACTACAAACAGAAAGAATAAAATAATACAGGTTTTGAATTAAACATACCAAATGATGACACTAGTTGTACAAAAGTTTGGCGTGCCTGTCTCTTATTCCCAGTTCATGAGTAACTCATTATTTTAAGCATTCTACAAATCTGCCTTATATATGCCTATTTTTTGACACCTGTTCATTGAGTTTTTAGACAGAAATTTGACCGCGGAAACCATATGTGATGCAATATCTACTGTTCAAATTGTTTTAAATTTAAATGCATTTTCCAAATTAATTCCCCATTCCCCATGTATTTTAATTCTTTTACTTAAATATTTAAGATCCTTACAGCCTACAGTTGTCCACAACCCCTCACAACCAAATAATAAACAATAAATACAAAATAAGCTTTGTTTTTTTTTCACTCAAAGTTAATCACAATTGTTTACCAAACCAAGCATAACAAAAAGTTATTTTTTCCTTGCCATCCTCTTGCAAAAGTGTAAAGGCAAAAGGCTTATGTGTTCCTAACCATTTAATTTTCAGGTTTTCTCTGTTTTAATGAAGAAAAAGTAGTTTCTAATAAAGAATCTACTTTATTCATTTTAATTAACTATTTTCACGCATCATCTTAAAATCTTGGGTCTTAACACATACTAAAACACAGACACATAGATGAAAAAACAAAATACAGACCACCTTTATTGCACAGCGGGCCATTTCAGGCTGGCCCTATTTTCTGTTGTAAAGCTGGCACCAGAATATTAGGGGGATTACCATTGAGAGACATCTCATACTGGGTGTGGCTTCTCTGACAGGGCTGCTCAGATTCTATATTAGGTCACTCTAGTGCTAGTTCAGTCATCACGTGGCATTTGGAGCGAGGAATGCATAATATTGACTTGATTACTGTATAACAAAGCTAATAATTCAATTTGGGTAGAGAATGTTGTTCCACTTCATAGCCACATTTTTTCCAAAATATTTTATAGAATAAAAAGAAAGAAAGAAAAAATTTGATGTTTTTTTTTTTTTTTTGTTAAAAGAAATGTCGGAAAACTGTTGGTGGGGCCTGGCAGATTTGGCTTATCATTGTTTGCAGCATTCAAGTAGTGTGTGGCACATATTTCTTTAGTTGGTTATGTTATGAAGTTATCTAATGGTCTGTTTGTTGAAAATTGTCTCTATCTGGTGTGTTTTTGTTCAAATATGTACTGTGATCAGTACTTTTTTACGATACTGTCTGTATCACAGTGATTAAACGATATCCCTGTCTTAGGGCACCACTTTGTTATTGTGTACTAAATATTCTCACAGGATGTCCCATGTTTGGATACTGACCAGCTCAATATTTGCCTTGATTGTTCTCAATATGCAGTTGTTAGTTATTTGTGGGTGCTCTATTCTACTATCTTGTACTCGGGCACCAGACAGTTACGTGTCCTTATTTAGTTAAGATCCAGATTTATTGAGATATGTGATTGTAACTATATCACCGCTTCTCCTATATAATAGAAGAAGTAACAAATACCTTTTACAAATATATTCAATGAAGGATGAGAAGGATCAAGCATAAGAGAGATATACATGTTTAACAAATCATTATATTTAGATTAAAACAAGATGAAACGATTACATATGGTTAGACAAGATCTTATCCAAAACATGTCATTATTTGATCATGTGAAATTAAATCGGTTACGTTAGGTATTGTTATCCCAATAGGGAAGTTAGGTGTGAAACACCTTGGTTAGGCCTACAATCAACACGAGTATGATTGTGCCTATATTATGAAAGGATGTAACCCGTTAAAGTAGAACTAACACACTTTCTACTACAAAGGTGTGTCTGCCTCAACACAACAGCAATTTAAATTAGAAGTAATTATTAATTTAAGGTTAAGCAACAATACATAACACCACTCCTGCCTTGCGGATACTAGACTTTATCCTAATGAATATCTAAAAGAATAATAGTTAATAATACCTAATTCTAAACAGTCCTATTTAAAAGCGTTATGATGTTTGTAGCTAGCTAGAATGAGTTAACTCCATATTGAGTTACGAGATACAAAGGTTAAGTTCCTGGAAGAGGAACTATAGGTTTACAAATAGTTAATGGCAAATTACCAGGAATCTAGGCTGTAAAGATACTGGTTTATTCCCTCTTTAGTACTTCCTGATATTTCAATAGCATATTTAAATATCCACACAAGTCTGAACACAGATTATAACACCAGCAAACATTTAAACATTAACTAACTCACACGTCGCCTGAAGAGGGCCGGACAAAGTAAATAATAACCCACGGGCCACTACTCTATACTAGTAGCAGACCCACTAGTTGATCACCGTAGGAAGGTACACCAATAGACATATAAGAGATTGGTATCACTCAAAGTTCCAACTAGGTCATGGAACAAAACTCTAGATAATCTGATTTTCACCAATATTGAATATAAAGATTTAAACTAGCCGGAATATGGCCATACAGTATAGGGCGTCATAATATAGCCCATGTATTTAATCATGTTTTATGAACACAGAATAAAAGCCAGAAACTCTTAACATATTAAACTAAGTTTTATGAACATAGAAAAATAGAGCAAAGACTCTAACATTCAAAACTATGACTTATGGGTATAGAAAAACAATCATGAAGACCCTATCTAAGATAACTAGATTAAGTACTCATCACAGACTTAACTTCATCTGCGGTGAGGAGGAGAGACCGATGCCTTAAACGTCATGATTTCCTCTTGCTTAGTCCACTGGTCCTTGGTTCACTTCTAGGCAGTTCCTTTGATGAATCTTTAAAATAGAATATAAAATGTGAGGCGAGGGGTGGTTGTATACAAGATGCCCAGACATATTAGGAAACGAACGTCCACCAGGAAAAGTGGGAGGGGGTTGTGAGTTTCCAGAATTGAGCAGGAAGACACAACTAGCGCTAGGAGACGGCCGTTGAGACCAACATATAGAAGCAACTTGTCATTTTTGTTTGGTTTTTCAAGCATTCAAGATGTCCTTCTGTTGTATCCCCAGGAAGTGTTTGAACAGTCAGCTGAAGCACTTTCCTCAGGTTTGGGCGTTTCCAGCAACACAATTTCACTGTGAGTTTATATCTGCCACACATTGCTAAGAATTATTAGTTGTTGCATTTATAGTGATAATCATATATATAAGGTATTTTGAGTGTATGTGCTAATGGGCAAGTAGCACGCTACATAACTAACATATTAAGCATAGCTAAGACCTCTAAATCATATATGATAAAAACTGTAAGTCGGAGCGTTTAATGCATATGTTTATCAATTGACTGCCAATAAGCGAATGTTCCTGTTGCCTAGAGTCACAGGGCTGCTTGCCATCAAAAAAGGAACACCAATAAGGCGCCATTCTAAGAACGATTTCTCCTACAAATAAAATTTTATCAAGATCCAATTTTCACATAAAAAACTAGCATTACCTAGTAGATAGGCTATGTCTCTTTTACAGCCATTTCTTTCAAAGAGTTATGTTTTTATGCCAGGAAAATAAACCACTACCAACAAGACATATATTGTTTGTGTGACCAGCAAACTTATTGTTTGGGTAGATAAAAAAATGAGAACGCATTGGCCAACATATATATTGAAGATGATAGTTCTAAGAGATTAAATATGTTCCTGAAAAATCTGTAACCTTACACCATATTGATCAAACATCTTGATTAACCAATTTTATTGTATGCACACTACTTTTTCATGTTGAATTCAGCTAGTCCAGCTTTATGCTAGTAACAAACTTTTAAATCATCCCAAAGTGTGACCAACCCCTAGTTGCCCTAGCTGGTATCTTATCATCATTTATCTCTGATTAAATGACCCACCTATCAGCACAATCCTATTTTACCACAAAACTAGGCTTTGTAGGCTACGGACAAATAACTCTGTATTGTAAAATATTTGAAAAAAATTTGAACCTTTAGATTTTGAATGGACATTCATCTCATCTTTACATTTCACCAATCATAAAAAATAAAATTTCTGTAATAGCCACATGTTACAAAGAAAAAACACCGCCTACTAGTGACAGATGGAAAGTGTTCTAATTCATGAGTACTTTGTCCATTAAAGAGTTGGGGGCGATGGTGGCATGATGTAAATTATAATATTATTTGAATAATATGATCATGTTATTTACTAACCTTAACATAAAAAGTAGAATTAGGTTATTTAAATAGTATTAAAAAACTTTCTGGTGTTTGTTTTTGCAAGTAAAGCCAACACAATGTTGACCTAAATCAAATAAAATTTTATTTGATGATATATTACAACCAAAATATAAAAGCACACAAAAATGTAAGATGCAGATTATTAAATATGTTATTAATTACATTCTTTCTAATCAAGGAGTTTAACTTAAATAATTGGTCCTTATTCAGGTAGATGAAAACATATACCCAGAGATGTATAGAAAGTCTTCAGAATATATCAAAGGCTCTAACATAGATACCCCTGCACCCTTCTGCATTGGTTACATCTTGTCTATAGTGGCAGACACTTGTTTGGAAAAGGATGTGGTGCCCAAGGGTAAGTTGTGGGTACGAGTGAAGAGGTTTTATCGACCAGAGGATATACAAAATAATGAACAACTCGCCACCTCTACAGAACTCAACCTTCTTTATTGGAGTGATGAAGGTAAAATATTGAAGTATGGATGTATGTAGTTTTCCTTCTAATTGGATAATTCTCACAAAACCGAAAAATATCAGTCTCTGCCTATTCATTAATTTATTTGACTTGGGATAGAATAAAAAAAATGCAAATATACAAAAAAAAAGAGCTTAGGCTACATTGTTGAAATGAAAAAATATAATAATTGATATATAGCTTTTTTTTCAATATTTCATAGTCTTGACATACATTTTTTCGTTATAATGTCATATTTACCTAAGAAAAATAATAATGTAAATTTATATAACTATAAGTGACTGTTTCACCTATACTATAAGATAAACAAAATTCCTATTTATGATTAAAATAAATAATACAATCATAAAAAGCTGTCTCCAAAATAATAATAATAATGGTCCTGGCCTCTACAGTTTCATTTGCTGGTGCAATAAGAGATGGCAGAACAATATGTTAACATTTGGGCCAGTTCTTGAAGTATTTTCTTTCTGATGTTTGTAAGTTTGTACACTCTAGTTTTATCAGCCCAGCTATTTCATAATACTTTGGTTTTGACAATCTATGTTTTTAAACTGTCTCTGTACTGGACCCTGTAGGTGACCAAAGGTAAGATAGGATTCTTAAGTACTAAAATTAGCTATATTACTGATGTTAAAATCTTAAACTCAACACTTTTGGGGGGAAACTTATATTCTCCATGTAAGCTTATTCAGAAGTGGATTCACACCAAAGGCCCACTAAGCACGGGCCTAGGGGCGGTGGCTTTAAGGCGCAGCACATTTTTGATGACATTTTTTTATTCTGGTTATAATATTATATACGTTTAAAAATTAAAAATTAAAGTCAGAATGACCATCTTTCGTTTTAAATAACTGTACTTTGCCTTAACTTTGAAGGTGATGTCATTCTCCCCTTCTTAATGTTAAGCCATGCTACTTTAGGTCATGTACACTTCGTCGAGATTGAAAGGTAGCTACGCCCAACGACTAAGATAGAGAAGGCCTTATGTCGATAAATTATTTCTTGACTGTTGGGAAGGAGTGATGGTGGAGGGGTTATGTCTTTTAGAAATGCCCGAATGGTTTGATTTAGTATATTAATTTTACTTTATTGTTCTGATAATGATAAAATCAATAATTCATACTTACATACTAAGTTAATTAATTATGTTTGCTCTCATTAACATACGGGCTGGTATTTTTTTTTTAGCTATTAAATGTTTAACCACGTCAAACGTTATCTGGGCACCGTTGCCCACATTGATTGGTTTTACATGGAAACACAAAGCAAGTATCTCCTTTTCCAAAATATTCATTAGTGTTTATAGCCAATTATAAATTTATAAACGAATAATTATTATATTCCACACATGTAACATAAATAACAGATTAACTCTAAAAGGTTTTTACTTTATTTGTAAGAAGCTGAGTTTAAAAAAAAACTTATGTATTTAAGGGTCCCAATCCTAAATTAAAATATTTTATATTATTTCCGGGTGGACAAAAAATAAGTATTTATAAAATCTCATCTATTGGACATATTTTAGTTATAAAAGTGAATTTATTTGTTTCTTCAAAGTTATTATGACTGTACTGTATTACATACTCCATTTAAAGTCACCATAGCGGCAATAATATAACTATATGTAAAACACTTTAATACTTAATACTTTGGTTGAGAAAAGGTGTGGTTTATTAAGATTTGTGTTGATTATTATCATTTTATAATGAATTTAATGTATAATGTTAACTGTGATTATTTTTGTCAATCCTGTTTTCTACTAAATCAATTCTGGAAATCCAAACAATAAAATTGGCCATAACGTAGGAAAGTAATAATACAATATCAGAGTGAGGAGGTTTAAATAATAATTGAAAAGCAAGGATAAATATTGTTTGGTTTTACGAGCTTAAAACCACTTTACATAATATCTCTGCTTTTTTAAGGTTTTAAATATATTCAAGTAAAAATATATTGTAGTTCTGTACTATATTTAAGAATATCTGTCTATAGCCAAGGATACCTGGAATTTCACAACCTATTGCGGTGCACTATTTCTATTCATCAGGGTGTCTCCTAAGAGAGGATATCGCATGCATACAGTCAGGGTTTGATTATCTTTTAAAGATATGGCCGGATATATTTATCTCTGGAACCATTTATAACCAATTGCGCTGTGGTTTTTACTTTCTGTACTGGACCAATATCCAGGCAGGTTTAAGCCTTATTTGTGTATAATCAGATGTTTTGGTGTGAGTATCGGTGAAGGGTCAGCCGAATGTTTGTATACATTTAAGGAACAACACAATTACTGTGGGGTAGTTTTTATTATTCTTTAGTGTATTTATCCAGGTATTTTTTAGTATAGTAATTATAATTGGGTGTATTGGTGTAGGTCTCGGTGAAGTTCCAGCCGGATATTTGTCTATATCTATGAAACCACACAGTTGATGTGGTGAAGTTTTGATTATTCTGTAGAGTATTTTTCAAGGCATTTTTAGAATAATAATTATAATCGCACGGTTTGGTGTGACCTCCGGTTATGCGCTGGCCGGATATTTGTATATATATCTATGGAACCACTTAACCGATTTAAATGTAGTTTTTTTGTAGAATATTTATCCAAACATGTATTATCATGTTTTAAACATGTTTAGTGATGGGAGTCTCGGTGAATGACCAGCCGGTTATTTGTCAACAACTGATATCGTAGTTAATTCTATCCTGTAGGATATCAACCGGGGAGATTGTAGTATGATAGACTTAGGTTTTGGGGTCCGAGTCTCCTGTTAAAGTTTTGGATGGATGTTGTGTATATTTAATCTAGGACATTTATAACCACATAAGCAATTGCAGTGTAATTTTTTTTCCAACGAGGCTTACATAGTTTTTATTTCCAGGCAGGTTTTAACATTAATTTAATCAGGTGTTTTGCTTTGAGTCCCTGGAAATTCTGACAGGCCTATCTATAATGGATTTTGTGGATCAGTCAGAAGGTGAAATTCCATTCTTCCGTAAAGGGGATAATAAAATCCAGAGTGAACTATAGGAGAATATTTATAAGTAACATAATATTACCTATTTCAACCATATTTACTATCCTGTTAAAGTTTTGGATGGATGTTGTGTATATTTAATCTAGGACATTTATAACCACATAAGCAATTGCAGTGTAATTTTTTATCCAACAAGGCTTACATAGTTTTTATTTCCAGGCAGGTTTTAACATTAGTTTAATCAGGTGTTTTACTGTGAGTCCCTGGAAATACTGACAGGCCTATCTATAATGGATTTTGTGGATCAGTCAGAAGGTGAAATTCCATTCTTCCGTGAAGGGGATAGTAAAATCCAGAGTGAACTATAGGAGAATATTTATAAGCAACATAATATTACCTATTTCAACCATATTTACTACTAATTACTGGGGGATAGTGATTAAAGATTATATAAATTAAGGTGATGTATTCACATTTTCTTGGAGAGAAGTTGGGAAACAATTTAGGAAAATATGTCTCAATATACCCGGCCAGGACCCTGTTTCATCCATCACTGAAAATGGACCATGTAATTATTTTTTTTGTCCGCATGAATACTGAAGCGGTATAGTATACATTATTTACCGTATTTCCTAGAATATTTATTTTACTTTGTAATTTTGTTTAATATAAGATATTAAATATTTTATTTTGTGAGTGTTTCGAGCAGATATCACACTAGTCTATAATCTATTATTAACCCGGGGCTTTCTTTTTTAAGTTCAATCTATAATGTTTTTACCACACTGAGATTATCAACAACTCTCATACCCGCCCCGGTGGCATATTTAGCTTACGCGCTAATTTTCTGTTTAGCTCGACTGACAAGGATGTAGAGATCGAGCCTCTAATACCGCTCGGGTAGTTTTTTCTAAGGTGTTTTACACTCTTCCTTCACGTAGATGCGTGTTCCTTTCCTCTAACTTCAACCTTTCCAATTCCTAACCCATTAGAGTAATTAAAACTTCACCGTATTACCAAAACGGGTAATAAGACGCGGTCTTAAAAAAAACAACCTATCCTCAAAAATTGCTTTAATCACTCTTTCCTTGTCCTATTGATTTAAGATTGACTATATGAGAGTTACCTAAGAAACAGTGAAGATTTCCTGGCACTCAAACATATTAATAAATAGTTAGTTCTGTGTGTGCTGTCTCGCCGTGAATGTCCGTGTATAGAGTAAAATAGTTAAATGGCGCTTGTCTAAAAGTAGTGTTGGAATACATTATTCACTTAATCAAGTCATGCACTAGCAAAATATTGACAGTTTCTAATGCAGTTAACATTCATTCATCTTATAAAAATTTATGTTTTGCTGTAAGATAACAGTTATTACTCCTTCCAAGTTAATTTCAAGAACAAATAAATGATATATTTTGTAGGCTACGTTACTACTATTATGTATAAATCTCATACTCCTCAAATAATTATTGGTTCCCTTATCATTACTATTATGATTATTATAAATGCTTTTTAAACCAAGAATCCTACAAGAGCACGATTTACAAATTTATTCAACATACAGATTGTGCAACCGCTTAGCTCAATCGATAGCATGTTTTTATACTGATTTAGGGACACTAGATTCAATTCCTGACACCGTGGAACTTTTATTTTTATTGAAACATTTGTTTCTTCTTATAACCTGATAAACTAATGGACGGGGATTTTGTGTTGTTTAAAGTTTTAAGATAGTAACAAAGTAGTGTGCTGATTTTATCACTCGGTTCAGAAAATGCACGTCAGATACCTCAAATAAATTTATAAAATGAAACCTTAGGATGCTATGTGAGATCGGTTATGACTTATTGAACCAAATAAAAAAAATTAAACTGTACTCATTTATATTAAATTTAACTTTATCTCTAACTAGGAACCAAAATAATTAGAAAACAAACTTTCAGCAATATCTGCGTGATTTAATAATCTGCGTTGCTTGGCTAGTTTTCATTCTTTGCGCATTATTAAGGATCAGGTGTGCACTTGTTGCAGGTCATTTGGATTTCGTGACTAGGCTCACCATCCTATTCTCGATTATGAGATTCTGTTCCATTGAAAGTGGTCGGCAGGCGGCATTCATGAGTAAAAGTACCGAGTGAGAGTAATATATTAATATTTCGAAAAGTATAATAATTAATAATTCGCAAAAAATTAAAACTAGCCAAAAAACGCAGATTATTTAGTCATGCAGATATTGCTGAAAGTTTGTTTTATAATTATTTTGGTTACTAGTTAAAGCTAAAGTTTTATTTAATATAAATTAGTTCAGCTTAAGTTTTCTTATTTTGTTCAATAAGTCATAACCGATCTCACATAGCAGCCTAAGGTTTCATTTTATAAATTTATTTTGAGGTATCTGACGTGCATTTTCTGAACCGAGTGATAAAATCAGCACACTACTTTGTTACTATCTTAAAACTTTAAACGAAACAAAATACACGTCCATTAGCTTATCAGGTTATATGAAGAAACAAATGTTTCAATAAAAATAAAAGTTCCACGGTAGTCAGGAATCGAATCTAGTGTCCCTAAATCAGTATAAAAACATGCTATCGATTGAGCTAAGCGGTCACACAATCTGTATGTTGAATAAATTTGTAAATCGTGCTCTTGTAGGATTCTTGGTTTAGAAAGCATTTATAATAATCATAATAATAATAAGGGAACCAATAATTATTTGAGGAGTATGAGATTTTTACATAATAGTAGTAACGTAGCCTACAAAATACATCATTTATTTGTTCTTGAAATTAACTTGGAAGGAGTAATAACTGTTGTCTTACAGCAAAACATAAATTTTTATAAGACGAATGAATGTTAACTGCATTAGAAACTGTCAATATTTTGCTAGTGCATGACTTGATGAGGTGAATAATGTATTCCAAACCTCCTTTAGACAAGCGCCATTTAACGATTTTATCTCTATACGCGGACATTCACGGCCAGCCAGCACACACAGAACTAACTATTTATTAATGTGTTTGAGTGCCAGGAAAACTTCAGTTTCTTAGGTAACATTCATATAGTTAGTCTTAAATCAATAGGACTAGGAAAGAGTGTATGAAGCAATTTTTGAGGGTAGGTTTTTTTTGTTTGGTTTTTTTAGCACCGGGTCTCACTACCGGTTTTCGTAATACGGTTAAGTTTTAACTACTCTAATGGGTTAGGAATTGGAAATGTTGAAGTTAGAGGAAGGGAACACGCATCTACGTGGAGGAAGCGTGTAAAACCACTTAGGAAAAACTACCCAAGTTTACCCGAGAGATATTAGAAACTTGTTCTCCACAATCTTTGTCAGTCAAGCTAAACAGTAAACTAGCGCGATAGCTAACTAAGCCAAAGGGGCAGGTCTGAGAGTTGTTGATAATCTCAGTGTGTTAAAAATATAATTGATTGAACTTAAAAAAGAAAGCCCCGGGTTAATAATAGATTAGAGTCCAGTGTGATATCTGCTCGAAACACTCACAAAATAAAATATTTAATATCTTATATTAAACAAAATTACAAAGTAAAATAAATATTCTAGGAAATACGGTAAATAATGTATACTATACCGCTTCAGTATTCATGCGGACAAAAAAAAAAATTACATGGTCCATTTTCAGTGATGGATGAAACAGGGTCCTGGCCGGGTATATTGAGACATATTTTCCTAAATTGTTTCCCAACTTCTCTCCAAGAAAATGTGAATACATCACCTTAATTTATATATCTTTAATCACTATCCCCCAGTAATTAGTAGTAAATATGGTTGAAATAGGTAATATTATGTTGCTTATAAATATTCTCCTATAGTTCACTCTGGATTTTACTATCCCCTTCACGGAAGAATGGAATTTCACCTTCTGACTGATCCACAAAATCCATTATAGATAGGCCTGTCAGTATTTCCAGGGACTCACAGTAAAACACCTGATTAAACTAATGTTAAAACCTGCCTGGAAATAAAAACTATGTAAGCCTTGTTGGATAAAAAATTACACTGCAATTGCTTATGTGGTTATAAATGTCCTAGATTAAATATACACAACATCCATCCAAAACTTTAACAGGGACTCGAACCCCAAAACCTAAGTCTATCATACTTCAATTTCCCCGGTTGATATCCTACAGGATAGAATTAACTACGGAATCAGTTGTTGACAAATATCCGGCTGGTCCTTCACCGAGACTCAAACAAAACATGATTAAATCATTATAAAACTTTCTTGGATAAATTTCTACAAAAAAAAAATCTAAATTTAAATTGGTTAAGTGGTTCCATAGATATATACAAATATCCGGCTAGCACTTTACCGGGGCTCACACCAATCCGTGTAACTATAATTATTATTCTAAAAAAATGCCTGGATAAATACTCTACAGAATAATCCAAACTTCACCACATCAATTGCGTGGTTTCATAGATATAGACAAATATCCGGCTGGCACTTCACCGGGACTTACACATATACACCCAATTATAATTACTATACTAGATAATGCATGGATAAATACACTAAATAATAATAATAATAATTAGCACCGCGTCTTACTACCCGTTCGGGTTATACACTTTAAGTACTAATTACTCTAATGGATTAGGATTTGAGATGGTTGAATTAGAGGAAGTGAACCCACATTTGCGTGGAGGTAGAGTGGAAAACCATTTAGGAAAAACCACCCTCAGTTCACCCGACCGAGATTCGAACCTCGATCTTCCCATCCTCAGCAGTCGAGCTCAACACGACAAGCGCGTTAGCCAACTACGCCACCTAGGTGGGTAATACACTAAAGAATAATAAAAACTACCCCACAGTAATTGTGCAGTTCCATAAATGTATACAAACATTCGGCTGACCTTTCACCGGGACTCACACCAAAACACCTGATTATACACAAATAAGGCTCAAACCTGCCTGGATATTGGTCCAGTACAAAAGTTAAAACCACAGCGCAATTGGTTAAATGGTTACAGAGATAAATAAATTCGGCCATATCTTTAAAAGAAAATCAAACCCTGACTGTATGTATGTGAAATCCTCTCTTAGGAGACACACTGATGAATAGAAATAAATGCACCGCAATAGGTTGTGAAATTCCAGGTATCCTTGGCTATAGACAGATATTCTTAAATATAGTACAGAACTACAATATATTTTTACTTGAATATATTTAATTCTTAAAAAAGCAGAGATATTATGTAAAGTGGTTTTAAGCTCGTAAAACCAAACAGTATTTATCCTTGCTTTTCAATTATTATTTAAACCTCCTCACTCTGATATTGTATTATTACTTTCCTACGTTATGGCCAATTTTATTGTTTGGATTTCCAGAATTGATTTAGTAGAAAACAGGATTGACAAAAATAATCACAGTTAACATTATACATTAAATTCATTATAAAATGATAATAATCAACACAAATCTTAATAAACCACACCTTTTCTCAACCAAAGTATTAATTATTAAAGTGTTTTACATATAGTTATATTATTGCCGCTATGGTGACTTTAAATGGAGTATGTAATACAGTACAGTCATAATAACTTTGAAGAAACAAATAAATTCACTTTTATAACAAAAATATGTCCAATAGATGAGATTTTATAAATACTTATTTTTTTGTCCACCCGGAAATAATATAAAATATTTTAAATTAGGTTCGGGACCCTTAAATACATAAGTTTTTTTTTAAACTCAGCTTCTTACAAATAAAGTAAAAACCTTTTAGAGTTAATTTGTTATTTATGTTACATGTGTGGAATATAATAATTATTCGTTAATAAATTTATTATTGGCTATAAACACTAATGAATATTTTGGAAAAAGGGATACATGCTTTATGTTTCCATGTAAAACCAATCAATNAAAAAAAATGCCAGCTCGTATGCTAATGAGAGCAAACATAATTAATTAACTTAGTATATAAGTATGAATTATTGATTTTATCATTATCAGAACAATAAAGTAAAACTAATTTAGTAAATCAAACCATTCAGGCATTTCTAAAAGACATAACCCCTCCACCATCATTCCTTCGCAACAGTCAAGAAATAATTTAACGACTTAAGGCCTTCTCTAACTTTGGCGTTGGGTGTAGCTAGGCAAACTATTCTGCAGTCATGTGTGGAGGTATATCGTACCTCGCGGGCTCAGTGAATTATAAGTTGCTACCTTTCAATCTCGATGGAGTGTACAATGTATATGCCTAATTATCTTTTGTAGAAATCTTTTCTCAAATCCTATTTTTGCTCCTCTCCCAACACCATTTTCCTCCAAAACTTCTTAAAGCCCTCGACAAAAACATTCTTGGGGGTGGGTGCATATTATAATAGTGCCTAAGGGTACATACTAAATCCGCCACTGAGCTTATTTCTTAATTGCCCTGGCTATCCGTTTATTATAGGTATGGTACTTTTAGAGTGTGTGAAAACCAAAATAGATTTTATATGTTATAAAATTTTAACATTTACACTATACTAAAGCTTTTGGAAGTTAATCTGGGCTGTTTCATGAAAATGGCCCAATTAGAACATAGATGAGTATTGTTAACATTTGAAAGACAAAAGTAGTGAAAATAGGTGTTATGTTTCAGATGCATAATTAACTTTCTCATCTAAGGTATATATATATATATTATAATAATACTGTAATTAATATGCACTAAATAATTAAAATAATTTATTGATAAATATATAAACTAACTACATATTAAAATAATCAAAGTTTTGTATAACAATAATTTTAATATTCAAGTTTATGGACTTTATGGCATTTGGAACTCAAAAGTTAATTGCCATATTTACAAAAGTACGCCACCTATCCCTATCCTGAGCTAATTCTATCCACTCCAACTCACTACACCCTTTCTCTTTTAGGGCCATTCTACTGTTACCTTCCCATCTGCGTGTAGGTCTTCCAAATGGTCTCATCAGTCAATACCTTGAACAAGGTTCTGATGGCTGGTCTACCTTGTGAGATATGAGAAACATTATCAACACAATGCCCAAGGAACATGTGTTCACAGAACTATTTGTACTGATGAATTCTTCACAGCCTATAGTTAGTGGTGATTGCATATTGGTTAAGTTTGTGGTGATAATGAGAATTGAAGGAGATGAGTTCCGAGGTCTTTTGTTTAATTGAAAATTCCCAATCTTATAAAAATGTTGCCGGTGCAGTGAGACCAGATAAATGACTTTAGAGGAAGAAGGGGAGGGAATGAGCTCGTGGTTTCTTTGACAGACTGCACACTTCAATTTTGAAATTTTAAAATTACTGAAAAAAACACAAAATCTTTAAATGACAAACGTAATTAATAAAATAATCTGTTAAAAATCAAACAAACAGTTATATATGTTTATTAAATACATTTTGCATAAATATTATTAACCTTCACCAATGTGCAAGTGAACTGAATGTCAAGCTGATCTGCTGGTGACGGGAAGGTCAGGACTCAAATCCTGGCCAGTTGTACCGAGGGTGTACTTTACTAAATGTTTCCCCCTACCATTTTAATCAAATTCAAGTACATTTCATTTGTTCCTTCCAAAAAAAGCCAGGTACAATTGATCCTGGTTACAGACAAGGATATACCCGATTCTCAGCTAAACTTCTTGAGCCAGTTGAGTCCATCAACATTTGGGTTCACCAGTGCCAATGCTCAGTGATAAAAGCACTTCCAAATGTGTACTTGCTAAGCAACTCACTTTTAACATGTTCATCACAAAGGGACCATTCATTGTAATTTTAATGAGAGTAATTTGTGTAAGCTCTTTGTGAACTATGATTATGTGAAGTGGGGCTGGGTAGCTACCTTAACCTAGCTTTGTAGAAGCTGTTTGTTTGACTCAGGATAGAAATTTATGTCCTCTATCCAGTAAAACCGCGTTTTTTTTAATACCCCTAGATGGCATCTTGCAATATTCGTGTTGGAGGACTCAAGCTCTCCCACAGAGCAAAGCCATTTTAAACTGCAGGGTGTGGCTGGTGTATACCTTGTCTGTGGCCATGGTTGAAAATATGGTTGGGCAGGTGTATACATACCAACCCCGTCTAAGGTTTCAACTAGTGCATAGCTCAGTACTATGGTTGACTAATCTCATATTAGCCCTTTGGCCTCTGATGATGGTTAAATCATTCACTATCATTCTCATGCAAGTTTTAGCTCTGTGTCCAATGTCAAATACATGCTGCTCCAAACTTTTTCTTCCTTGTTTATGTCAAAAACATTTTGGAATATTTCCTGAAGGATATTTGGAGGTTTCCCTAGGTTTAAGGTTTTCCACTTTTTGCCATGCAATGTCAGTATGTTTTGTACATCTTGGAGAGTGAAATTATCACAGTAAAAATGTCAGGAAGCATGATTAAAAACACCAGGGAGTACTATTACAATGTTTCTTGGCAAAGTCCTCTGTGAATTCATCATAAAATTTCTCCCAGCTTCTTAGGCTAGGTCGATGAATCAAATACTGGTACACACATGAAGACAAAAGAGTTGCAGGAAAGGATATGGCATCATAACTAAAACAGCTTCTTTCTGTAAATATATCTTCTCACACTTTTTCATTTTAAAGATGCCTTTTAATTAAAGTAGTCATTTATTTGTCTATATATGTATGCAAATTCAAACTCACATTAAATAATTGTGTTCGTGTAATTTGTCAAAGAAACCCCCTGTTCACTTACTAACATGAAGATGAAACAACAAACAAATCTAAAAATATGTCACTGTATTATAATCTGTGATTTTTCATTGCATTTTCTATTCTAGTTTCTCCTTGCTTTTGAAGTGCAAATAACATGTAGATGAATTAAAATTATTAGATAAATCATGTTTTTTTATACTTTTTTAAAATCAGATTTCAAGTTTGCGCACCTCTTGAATGAATCCCATACAAGTTCTCAGACTGCCACTACTACTAATAACAATAATAATATAACAACGCAAACTCTTTATGAGTCGGGGATCAAATTGATAGACATTAAAAATCCATTCTTTTTATCAGATTTCAAGTTTGCGTTTGAGTGAGTCTTGTACAAGTTCTCAGAATATGTCACAACTACTAATAACAATAATCATATAACAACACGAACTCTTTATGAGACTGGGATCGAATTGATAGTCATTCAAAATCTATTCGGTCCCAATAATCTATGTAAATAAAAGTGTTGGTAGATTAAATATATAAAATAGGTATGTGTTTGTGTGTGTGTGTGTGCGCACGTGCATATGTGTGCTTTTTTTTAGTTCACCATGCTAATAAAATGATGTAACTCACTATTTTGTTTTAGACTATTTTGTAATTTGAAAAAAATTAATACAAATATTCCTGAAAAAACCTATCAGTGTTTGAGTTTAGTGTAAACAATTATTTTTAATCAAGAATATGAAATGATTTGATTGAATAAAACTTTGGGTAAGTGTAGTTACAAATGCTTAACTTATAATTCACATTAAAATACCAAACATTATACAGAAATAAACCACCTCTATGTAATGAAAACCATTTTACAGAAATTCTTTGCCATTTTGAATACAGTGTACTTAAAACTATGTTTTAAAACTTAAATTTATATTAGCCGGGTAAATGTAAAGAAACCACTTACAAAGTAAATGGATGGATCTTTATAAAGGTGAAAATGTTATTCAAATAAGTTTAACAACTTTCCTGTTATTTGATTATAACGAAATCACTTTAGAAACTTCACTTGCTCGCAGCCTGCAGTGCTACATGTCTTCAGGTACATTTTCATAGATAGATATTGTTTCTTTCTAGACAGCTATATCTTAAACAATACACAACTCATTATATTTTCACACATAGGTATATTGTTTATTTACTAAATTTTATTCTTTATTATTTTGTGAAGAGTTTGATTGTTTTTTGTTTGGTAATATTTTGTTTTAAACTGTTCATAATATGAGTTTGTTGAAAGGCAAAGGGTATTTCTGGTACTTGAGATTATATATATGCAATATATTTTCATGCATGAAATGTCTTTCTCTACTATCTGAGATTTAAAAAATATATATTTACATAGTTTTTTTATGAATTCACAAGAAAATAAATAGAACTAAGTAAAATATGTAATAAAATTATAGCCAATATAAAATTTAAATCACACAATAATCATGTATTTATTTACATTTTCACCAATAAAAAACATAAATTACTGGTGGAATAAACAATGAAGCTACCATAACATTAAAAAAAATTCTAGTATCTGCATAAAGTAGCTGGAAATAAAGGTGGTTTCCCTGCTTACACACTTTAGCATCGCCTTTATAAAAATAACAGCTAGTTTTAGATTAGATTTTGAAGACATCTATGAAAGGTATTGTGTGTGTTTTAAATATTTTAAAGTTATATAGTTTCAAGCTCATTTTAAAACGGAAGGGAACAACAAAAATATATCTTGTTAAAAGTATAATTTTAAAGTTTGTAGAGATGTATGGACGGAATAGCTGATTCTTGCTTACAAGTAAAACTGTCATTTAGAGCTAATATATAAGACAGAAGATTGAGATAATAGCATATATAAGATAATTTTATTTATCACTTCAATTTTTCCCTTCTTTGAAATGTTAGTTGTGCTACTATAGATTTGGTGCAACTTGATATTAATGTTAGATTTCCCTCTCTTTATTTTTTAATACAATCATTTTTTCAAGCTCAATATTGTTTTACAGAATTTCTTGTGGAAATGAGTAAGGTTGTAGGAAAGTGCAATATTTCTTACAAAGGTCACATTTATGAATCTATTGACAAGTGGACACTGAAAGGACCAAATAGATTTTTCTTTGAAAAAATGTACAATAGCACAACGGGTGTACTTCAGAAGGTACCCATTACAGCCATGAATGTGGGACGACTATTTAAAGTAAGTCACATCTTTATGAAAAAGTTATTCAAAAGTATGGTAATTAAGTTATTATATCAACTAGTATGGTTTTTGATTTTTTTCCTTTTCATGATCCAAATGAAATGAGCTATACTTAATTATATTAAAAATTTGCATAAGACTACAATATTATTCTTGATGATGATATTTCTCACATTGAGAGATTAACTTATGTTTTGTAAAAGTGATGATTTACAGTTTAAAATAAACTAGATATCAACACCTAAATGTAATGATTTTGCCGAATAAATTTCATTCACATGGGCTTCTTGTACACTTTACTCTTTATTAAAGTTACATTAATTATCAATGGATACCTTTCAAATACAACGTACTGTACCTGCCTGCCTTTAGCAAACACAATGACTATTAAACATAATACTCAAATATGACTTAGGTCAAATATATGTGAAGTACACATCAATCTATTAAAGTTAAGGTGGTACAGTTGTTGAACATTCCACTAAACAATATCCTATAATTTGATTTATTCAATATTCTCCTACACAACAACCATTACTTAAATGGTTACAAAATTTAAACATCTCTCTTGAATCAGAAGTAATTAGCTTTAGATTTTAGAAAACACATCTATGCTTGGTAGTTTCAGAAATTTAACAAGATATATCTACTGCATTACACCTAATAGTATTTTGAATGCAATCTATACAAAATTAATCATCCTACATAGCAAAGAACCTCCACTATAATTTCTTTGGAAACATTTTCATTTTGTTCTTAAATACATGAGGCCAATCACATGTATTATTTTCCCAAACGATATTATTGCTTTGAAAGTCTTATTTTGACTCAGATTAAAAACAAGCTCTTTTAGCTAATTTCACATATATTTACTTTAATATTATTGTGAGTGTGCTTATTTAAAAAAATTCAGCTCTAGGTTATATCAGTAGTGTGTTTGCTTTGTTTAATAATCCATTCTGCTTTACACTCTGTTTTGATACACACTATGTTTGTATTTTCTCATGTTGGTTGTGTGTGCTTGACCCCGGCCTACTGTATTGGTGTCCATCAAGTGTGTAATCACTGACCTCAGGGCCGACAGAAGGTTGAGTGAATAATGCATTCAACTAAAACCAGATCTAGCACAAGCCAAACTTTTGGAACTAGCTCTGTCATTGCCACGGATAGCCTTGAACCCACATGACAATACCAGCACAAGATAAATGTATTTTATTTTTTAGTTTAAATGCTCATTTATTGACTTCAATGAACCATTGGCTTGAATTTTGAAGTCATATTGATTAACTTTATTATATTTACTAACTCTCTGATATCCATTGTTATTTTTATTCATAGTCTGTAACTCAATTAACAAATAATCAATCCTGTGTGCCTTAAAATGTGCCCCACCATCATAGCTCTCCTTTTATAAGATTTTTTCCATATACTTATTATATTTACTATTATTTTTAGAACCTTTTCATTTCATACTTTTATCAGTCCACCCAATTTTTGAAATCTGACCTTCTGTAGCGCCACATTTCAAATGCTTGTCTTTTATTTATTTCTCGCTTTCCTAAAAACTCTTCAAACTCCAGCCAGCTCCAAACATCCAACCTTTAAAAAAATTCTCAGTTCGAGTTTAATATTTCATACCAGTAGGCTTCTTTTCTTGAAGAAATCTTTTTAGTCTTTGCTATTCTGCTTTTGATACCACTTTGCTTTGCCAATCTGTTTTAATTTTACTTCATAAATAACCAAAATTGACTTACTACCGCTACTGTATCTGCTCCAATTTTGATATTTGGTGAATTATTATTGTCACCTCTGCTACTCTTCATAACTTTTCTTTTGCCACACATCTAGCTTATATATAATATCAGATTTCTTCTGATTTTAGTGAATGCTCAGATTTACCCTTCTCTTCACTCCTCTATTTGAAGTTAAATTTCACTAGAATACCATCAGCAATGGTACGCCATTGCTTAAGATTATATCTCTATAGTGTTCGATAAAAAAAATATTAGGGGAGTCAAAAGTGTGTAGGTGAAAAATATTTGAAAGTTAGTTAAATACATCAAAGCGATGTAATTGTTAAGACCATTGCATGTTGTACTTGCAATAGTTGTCATTGTTTCAGCCTGTTATAGTTTTGAAGTGCATGTGGTTTGATGTATGTTTTGCTATAAGGGTTATTTTTTTACTTTTATTCAAAGTTCTGAATTGTTTTGATTTGGTTACTCATCATATTTTCTGTATTTGGATCAGTAGCAAAACAGGCCATAATAAATATTCTATTATTCCCTTACAATAAAAGTAATATATTTTTAGTGTTGATCTTCTTGAGGCCAGTCAAAGAACATTAAGCATGTATAATCTATGATTTAAATATTTTCATTTAAGAAATATAAATATTTGTTTCACTATTAGTCAACATGTGTCCCGACATTTGTTATCTAGTTTCTGGAAAAGAATCTCTTTCTCTCTTTGCAGAAAAATCAAAGAAAAAATAGCCCACTTGAGGAGTGGCCTCAACTGAAGTCCAAACTTAGAATGATGGACTTATTTGCTGGATGTGGAGGTAAAGTTACACCTACATGTTTTATTTTGCAAAATATGCCATATATGCTTCAAGACTAGGCTAGAGGTTAGATATTCAATGTTATGTTTAATTTAACAACATGCTAATCCATTTAGCTCCAAATATAGGTTACCCTGGTGTAAATTCTTTTTAAAACTTGTTGAAGTTCAACCAGGAATTTTTCTGGTTGAAACTGGATCATTCTGTTTCAGATGCAACCCTGTTCAACTAGTTTGAGCAAGCCACAGAATCAACCAGTTTCAATTAGTGCAACCAGATGTAATTCAAAGATTCAAACAGCTAGTTGAAACTAGTTGAATTGATTTACAATTCTACTTTGTTCATCTTAGATAAACCATTTCTAACCCCAAAAATCAGTTTGAACCAGCAAAAGTTAAACTAATTTTAACCCTTTTTATTCAGTTTTAATTAGCACAAAGTTAGGTATTTTCAATCGTGTTTAGTGTGCTTGAGCTAGTTTCAACCCACTTTAATCAGAATGAAATAATTTCAATCATGTGGAATCAGCCTAAACTTGTTTTATCCATGTTAAATGATTTTTAACCATCACACAAGGAACTAGTCAATGTGTAGTTAGCATAAACTATTTCCAACCATGTTTTACCAGCTTTAATCAGCACATAATGAATTAATCTCAACCATGTCTACCAGGGCCCAGATATTGATTATTTATAATCTTTTTTTTTTGTACGTCACAGACAATGCTCATGTGTCCATACATTCTCTTCATGAACCCTTGATTTTTGAAACTTTTTTTATTGGTCATTTTATGTCATTTTTGAGTTCTAAGTTATATTTTCTTGTTTTACATACTTTTGGGGTCATATTTAGCCATTTTTGAACAAATATGGAGGCATTTATGTTGAGTAAGTATATTTTTAAATACCCAAGGTTTTATAACTGCATGGATACTAAAACGTTTTTTAAATCACAAATTTGCCAGAATGAGAAGATAATGTAAGCTGTGAGCTTTGCACCCTCTTTGCTCGCCTTGTTGGAAAATACACACTGCTGGTGATACACTTCAATTAAGCTAAAAAGGGCTAGGTTAAGAGGAGATAACTTTTTTTCTGAAGCAGATATTTTTAAATCGATGATGTTATATTTAGAGGAATCCAAAAGTTTAGTAGCTAAAGGGTTTTCATTCTTTGTATAGTTTTTAGTTTTATTATTTAAAGTGCATGTTTGATTTTGTTGTATGCATTCATTATGAGTTTTTTTAATATGTAGATCATGTTTGGTAAATTAACGTTGAAGGTTTTAAAGTTTATGTGTCATTGTATAGGTCATTTTTTGATCATTTTTAGATCATCAAAATCAGAATCCTGGTAATTAGCATGAACTGGTTTCAAACATGTTTAGCCAGTCTTAACCAGCACATAATGAACTAGTCTCAACAGTGTGTAAGTCAGTTACAACCTGAAAATTGTATAAACTTATGTGAGTTTCAATAACTAATGTAACCTAAAATGTGTTGTCAAGCAAATCTTGTTTTTGAAATTTTATATTGTTTTAAGGCCATTCAACAAGAAAGCCTCTCTGAGAATGAGAAATTATGTGAGTTTCAATAACTAATGTAACCTAAAATGTGTTGTCAAGCAAATCTTGTTTTTGAAATTTTATAGTGTTTTAAGGCCATTCAACAAGAAAGCCTCTCTGAGAATGAGAAAGACCTTGTAAGAATTTAATATTTTAGTAGTGATTGTAACATTGGGTAGCAAGAGGGGGGGCAAATGGTGGTGACCATCCAACACTGATCTG
The DNA here is from genome assembly GCA_902141385.1 of Timema californicum. Taxonomy (NCBI): domain Eukaryota; kingdom Metazoa; phylum Arthropoda; class Insecta; order Phasmatodea; family Timematidae; genus Timema; species Timema californicum. The sequence goes on along the minus strand of CABFOW010002826.1, from coordinate 40,972 downwards.
CTGGGCTAGAGCTTATCTTACATGTTTGTAAATGCCTTCTAAACGAACTACCACATCTCTATTCTTCATTTACTAAGACTTACAAAGTTCTACTTTTAACTTGTAACTCTGTATTTATTTTCACCTGAGTGTTTTAATTATGATCTGACTGTCCCAGGGAGTTAGGAATCGAGTTCGTAATATCATATAAGAATTTATATTTTAAAATAATTTACATATGAAGCTTGTCAAAATTTATCTATTGTATTGAAAACTATCTTTATAAACTATGTGCTTAGACAAAAATATATTTGAATTACTAAGCACTTTAATTAGAATAGTTTAAGTGACAAATGCTTAAATAAAGGTGTTTTATTTGTAGTTGAAACATTTTTTAGGCCTACTCCTCATTTCTATTACAACACCTAACACCCACACCAATGGTCCCATAGATAAAGGCATCAATTTCTCTTATATGGCTTACAGGCTACAAAAATTGTAACACGACTGAATGTACTGAGGTGACGTACCTATTTATGACTAATTATGAACCACTGTTAACTTAGACCCTATAACATCCAACATTAGCAAATTATGAACCATTGGTAGCATGGCCCCTATAACATCCAACATTAACAAATTATGAACCACTGATAGCGTGGCCCCTATAACATCCAACATTAGCAAATTATGACCCACTGGTAATATGGCCTTTATAACATCCAACATCAGCAAATTATGAATCACAGATTGCCTGACCCCTGCAACATCCAACATTAGCAAATTATTAACCACTGGTTGCCTGACCCCTGGAACACCCAACACTAGCAGATTATAAATACTGTTTCCACTGGTTGCCTGACCCCTGCAACATTCAACATTAGCAGATTATGAACCACTGGTTGCCTGACCCATGGAACATTCAAGATTAACAGATTCTGAATGACTTGTATATTGCCCTGTTATTGAACAAGTGTATGTACGGAGCCACTGGAAACCGGCTCATTTGAAATTTCCTAAGTAATTATTTTTAGAAGCCGTGATTCAAACCAAAACTCTATATGGTGAAGTTTAATATGTGATTTAGTTCCATATCGACTCTTAACAAGTGTGGAGTTACTATTTATTTAGTAAATAATAAAACACTACATATGTTTGTTATGGATTTATTACTTATCTGGAGGAATCGTAAATAAACTCTTTCATCTTTTAAAGTCTATACCAATTCTTGAACGATTCTGCACATATGGTTTGTTTTCTTGGTCTTGATGTGCGTTGATTCTTAGCATTGAACTTAGCCATGTTAAATAAATACGCAAAATTAATATAATCTTTAGAAAATCCTATGTTTGATAAACTCTAGTACTCAAAAAACATAAGATATATTTTCAGCACTGTTGCATTGGTTATATACTTTCAATATTCAATGTATATTCAGTAAGACAAGTGAAACTCATATATTCATACATTCATGAAGTGAATTGTAATATTTAGATAGACAATAAGAAAATCAAGACATGTTTTAATGTACCAACAAAGGAGTCCCTTTGGCACTCTTGAGTTGAAGCACAAAACTAATACATTAAAATATTTCTCAAGCTCCAAATGACTATGAGAAGGGAAAATGAGCAAAAGAAACTCAAATTTGTGTATTCACAAAGATACCAAGTATCACGTCACAACCCAGCCCTTGACAGGTGGGTCATTAGTCAGGGCAATCCGACCCTACCTCTGCCCGCTAGTCTATGTTTGGTACAGTTAAAACTAGAAATTATGTGAAATAGTTCAAATTTATATTTGTAATGATCAATTCAGTCATAAAATTAATGAATACATTTAGACTAATAAACCAAACAAATTTGAAATAACGATATTGTGTATTACAAAATGAGATGAACAAAAATATCAAGGTTTAAAAAGAAAAGTACTTAAATGAGATTCAAAATTATGTTATTTTACCATTATTTAATCGCTTGTAAAAAACCCCAATTATGAGCTGTGTTCAGGGCGCTTCTCAATGTCAACTGAAGACGTTCATGTAGCCCAAGTCTGGGTAACCATGTATTCAAATTGTTAATTGACTGTTCGAGAAATTGCAGATGAGTAAAACATTTCAATGGGATCGTGTCATGATATTCTGACCGAAAAATTGGAAATGTGTTGAGTTGCTGCAAAGTTCGTCCCATGTCTGCTAACTCAGAATCAGAGAGACAATTGTTCTGTGAACTTTCAGGAACTTTTGGTAGGATTGTGCAAACAAGGATTAAAACTTCATGAAGAGAATTATCACTGGTGATGAGAAATGGGCTTACGGCTATGATATCTAAACTAATATCCAGTCTTCACAGTGGGTTGGAGACAATTCGCCAACACCAAAAAACTGTGGCAGGTCAGGATGAGCGTGAGAGTCATGCTGATGTTATTATTTTACATTTAGGGCGTTGTTCATCACGAATTCTTACCATTGGAACAAACATTGAATTGGTGGTATTAAATTGAAGTACTGAGACGTCTGAGAAAATATGTCAGGAGAAAATTCCCTAGCTGTGGAAAAACTTATTATAGTTACTCCATAACGACAACACACCCACACACTCATTGTTGCTGATTCATGAATTGTATACCAAAACGGAGACAACTTTGCTTCCCCAGCTTTCCTACTCGCCTGACCTGGCCCCGAGGACTTTTTCCTATTTCCAAAACTAAAATCCACGTTGATAGGATGAAGATTCAACACTTTTGAACATATCAAAGAAAAATCGCAGGTAGACCAACACACGGTCCTGAAAAATACCTATCAGAACTCTTTCAAGAAGTGGAAATGGCTTCGGGAGCAGTGTGTCAACCAAGTAGGAGAATACTCTGAAGGTGACAAGGCTGAATAAGTTGTAGGTAAGCCCGAAAATATTATTAAAAAAAAGTTTGGGAACTTAGTGAACAGACCTTGTATTTCCCTGTTTTTATATGACACCGTTTTAATCCCCCTAGTTCTACTCTAGATCCATTGTTATAGTGACACAAATCACTAAGCACCAAATTCCATTGTTGCTAATCCAGCAAATGTCTCTTTTGGAATTCTTCTTTTCCAAATTGTGCTGTTGAATTACTAATATGAGTTTTAAATCATCCCCTGTATGCACTTTTCAAGCATTTATGGGTCTGTGAGAGGCTCACAGACATGCTTCATATTGAGAACTATGTGTTAAGGGTTATAAAGCATTGACTATCTTAACCTTTTGTTATGGACACCAAGCTTGACATACCTCAGGACACTTTCCATAAAGGGATTGGCTGGGTTTTACAGGCAGTTCAATTCTAAAGAGTAGCCCAAATTGCTCCACTCAAATTTTTAGCATTGTCAGCATTAACATGTAAAGCAATGCCAAAGTAGTTATGTAACTTGTTGATCATGAGAATGTGTCAATTTTCCCTTACCACCAAATTTTTATTCTTTTACATTTTTGTTGGTGCATTAACTAGCCGTTTTTTATAATGATCTATACATTCTCTTTTATTTATGGAGATATTTCCATAATAACTTGCAGTACTCACCTTAAGGTAACTCTTTGTGTAACCATCCCTATAGAAATCTGTATATCTCAAACCATGTTTTTCTTTAGAACGCTGGAATCTCGCTAAAGCACCATTCGCTTCCATCATTGGTGCAGACTCCTTATATATTTGGAGACTGTTATTGTTTGTGATAGTATTTTAATATTTCACTTATTGTTATTTTTCATGACACATTCAATCATTTAAATAAACATTATTAAAAATAGTTTTAAGCACAAAAAAATAAACACATGCACAAAAAGAAAGATTATTGGCTATTTAATAATGAAACAAACACAAAAACCCATTTTTCAAAATTATAGCGGAATTAATGTAAATAATGTAAATATGTATTTTCTAAAAAATAAATTTTTGATTTTAGGCACTCTTGATAGAGGCGAGAGAAATTAATAAAACTAGCCATGGAGCGTTCTTTGTATATGTATTCTATTTTTTATATACATAAATAATCCACAAAGATACGGAAATGTATTTCAAAGCAGAATTATTAAGACAAAGTGACCTCGAGGGTCTTGGGGTAAAGTACTCGCCTCAGGACCCGATGTTTATGGATTAGAACCCACCCGGTTGGGATTAACGGATATTTCTTGAGCGATAAAAATATCTAGCAAATGTATTCAGATGGGAAGTAAAGCCATTGGTCCAGTGTCAATTGTGACATGTAAAATAATCCTGGAAAAGATGTGAAAATACCTTTCCCGGCAAAATGAATAGGACCTTTTTTCCCGGCAAAATTAATAGGACCTTTCGCTCTCGCTCATAGACATTCTTGCGTGTTGATATAATCAGTCGGTTAAGAGGGTAAGTGTTCAATGCCCCAGATAAAAAAATATAAGACATATAAGAATCAATTAATGAATAGTAATATATCAATACATTATTGGATAATGATGTACAATTTTTCTATCATCCCATGAAAATCAGAACAATCTGTTAATACAACAAAATTGATAATCTGAAAGTCTTTGACAATTTTATGTTCAGATTAACAATATCACACTTTACTTAAATTACTGAACTAAAGACATGTATTTACAAAAGTTAATTTAAAAATAAATTTACTAGAAATCACCTGGAGAATTAGAAGAAAAAATAAAAGTACAGTGAGAACTTTCTCTCATTTCATTAAGGTATATCATCAATAAAGTAGCAATAGAACACAATATATTCACAATATGTACAATTAGGTGGAGAGGCCTTAATTATTCCACCAATCTCTTACTTGCGCCAATAGGGAACAGTACAAAAAAAAAATCAAGGGAAGAATAATTGTTGGAGTTCAATTATTACCGTCAAAAGGTTCATGTTTGTTTACATTTGTAGTTCACTATACCACCGACAAATGTCTCATGAATTTACTCTTAAAAGGCTTTTTCAAATAATAAACTGTTAGTGATGCTCCAGCCAAGGTCTGTACCTGTCATGCTATAAATTGTGTTAGCAATAATTTATACATATTGTGTATTTGATCACTACTTTGCCCAACAGGTTAAGGGCCCAGGCTATGTGAGTTACGCGATCGGAAGCGAAACAATGTTTTGATTAAATGAAAAGTTATAAATCAGAAAAAGTGCAGAAGTTGAACAATTCGTTAGCCCAAGAAAATGGCGCACGAGAATGCGACTCATTCAACACGACTGGAGATGTTGTCACGCGACAACTACGATACATGGAAAATACAAGCAGAAGCCTTGCTAATAAAAAAAAATGATACATGGGGATATGTGTCAGGAGAAATACCACAACCCGAAGTGGTTGGTGAAAACGCGGTGCTTGTTGCCGCGCAAGCTGCACACAAGGCTTGGTTAGCAGACGATCGGAAGGCAAAAGCTGATTTGATCCTGTCCATCAATCCATCTGATTTAAAACAGATTCGGGGATGCGCTACTTCACAAGATGTATGGATCAAATTAGAATCAATATATGCATCAAAGGGGCCTGCTCGCAAGGCAACATTGCTCAAACGTCTAACACAACACAAGATGCAAGATGGCAACGATGTGATTGAACATCTTGCTGGATTTTTTGACGCTGTGGATAAGTCGCAAGCAATGGAAGTAGACATAAACGTTGACCTGTTGACGATCATGCTGCTATATAGTCTCCCCAGCAGTTATGACAACTTTTGATGTGCAATCGAATCCCGCGACAATTTACCTGACGCTGCAACGTTGAAAGTGAAAGTCTTGGAAGAACATAACGCACGTGCTCCGGAAAACGGAAGTTCCGCCATGTTTGTCAAGTCAGGAAAACAGTTTGTAATCCGACCAAAAGGTGGTACGAGCAGTAGTGCAGGATCCGAACAGATACGTAAACAAAAACCACAACCCAACTATTAATGCGGTTTTTGCAAAAAGAAAGCACACAGGGAGGCCAATTGTATCTTTAAAAAGAAGTTGAGCTAACAAACGGCAAATAAGCTGACAAGGCCCATTGTTGTTTTTTGTCGACAAAGAAATTACACAATTAAGCAACATAAACAACCTTTGGTGCTTTGATAGTGGTTGCACATCTTCACTTATGCAACAATGAACATGCATTCACGAGCGCAAAGAAAATGTACGGAAATCTTAAACTTGCCGATGACAGTGCCACGCTAGTAAAAGCAAAAGGTGACGTGCAAATAACCACCGTGAACAGTGTGACAGACTCTATCACATTGAAAGACACCTTATATGTACCCAACCTCCGAACGAACCTTATCTCTGTGCCAAAAATTGTTGACAACAACAACAAGGTGACATTTAAAAAAGATTGCGCGCACATAAAAGGCATAAACGGTGATATTAAAGTTGTTGTGAATAGAATTGGTGACTTATGTTACTTATGTGAAAGCGATCAGCAAGCGTGCATGGTCACAGGACCAAAAGTTCTAAAAAGTGAATTAGAAATTTGGCACGCTCGACTTGGTCATTTGAATTTGAGGGACATGGTCAATATGCTCAAGAACCAATGTGTGATCGGTTTAAAATTCAATGACTCAACTGACTTAAAAAACTGTCACACCTGTCTAGAAGGAAAAATAACATCAACTCCTTTCACCAAACAAGGGGTAACCTCAACAGAGCTTCTGGAGTTAATCCATTCTGACGTCTGCGGGCTGATGAGGATGTATCTTAAGGTGGCGCACGTTATTTCGTAACCTTCATAGATGACTACAGTCGATGGTGTCAAGTCTACTTTCTTCGTCACAAGGGAGAGGTTACTGAGAAGTTCATTGAGTTCAAGAATCTAGCCGAAAATCAAACAGGGCATAAGATAAAAGCTCTTCAATCGGATAATGGCATATTCCATCCTCAAACGTGCAGGCATCCAACGACGTCTAACAACTCCGCACACCCCACAACAGAACGGTGTCGCAGAAAGGAATAACCGCACTCTGGTTGAGCTTGCTAGGTGCATGCTATTGGAGTCTGGAATGCCACTGTCCTTTTGGGCCGAAGCCATAGAGACAGACAACCACATCCGAAATCAATGCACAACAAAAGGGTTGTCTGAAGGAACTCAATATGAAAGATGGTTGGGAAGGCGGCCGAATATCTCGCATCGTCGTATATTTGGGTAGAAAGCCATCATCCTCAACAAGTCTCCCAGTTACTACTAGTTTTGCAATTATCAATCATACTATATTATTGTAAATCAAGTAAAGTCTAGTAGGTCACATAGATAAGTTATTTCTCAACCAGGAAAACAAAAATACTGTAGTAGATATGTGTTGCTAAAATATTATAAATATATTCTGTCTCTAAACTCTTTCATATGAACTAGCTGAATTAGTTCATTCTCATCTTAATCTACAAACCCATGCCTTCTTATTTCTAACAACTTCTTGGTAATTATTTATTTACCTCAAGTTTTTTTTTTCTTAAAGCAAATAATCCATCCTGTAATTAATTTCTCTTGTCAAATGTTTTACATAGTATTTTGTAAAGATAAGAATACTAAAAACTTGGGATACTTCCTAATATTTAAGGATATTAAAGATTTATTTTAAAACTGGAAATGCTTTAAGAGCACTAAATACTGTATTGGTGTATAAACCCCAACATGATTATTGGTCTTATTTAACAACCAGACAAGGTGACCTGGCGGTCTAGGGGTAACATGTCAGACTTCTGTGCTGGCGGCCGGGGTTCAATCCTCGGTCCCGGCACAGATTTATCTGATTACCAAACCCTTCTTTCACCTCTGACAAGACATCTTGTGAATGTGGGGAATGCCAGGCCTCCACCGTGGTTCGGATTCCACGTTAAACTGTAGGTCCTTCATTTCATCTCACAATCACCCTATCATTACACATTAGCGTAAGTGCATATAACCCGAACGGGTAGTAAGACGTGGTGCTAATAATAATAATAATAATAATAATAATAATAATAATAATAATATAAAACAAAGTTCTTCATCCTATCATTTTTATTTTATAAATTATATAGATAACATATAGTATATAGTATTTTAAGTATGCATTAAATAAATATTATCTTTTCTTTGTTTTAATTTATAAATAATTATACCCCCAAGAGCCACGAGTGTTGGTAATAAAACTATTCGAAGGTATAGGGCCTGAAATTTCTTATTCCACCACTGGATAAATATTTTATTTATTTTTACAGTTTAGGCAAAGAATCTAAGGACACCCTTAAAACCAAGCAACCAATTTACTGTCTTTATAATTATTTCCTAGTGGCCAATATATTAATGTGATATGAAACTGCATCAAAAAAAGAAATGTTTTTTATGCAAATTATGTATCTATCTATCTTGGTTCAAAAGTTTCCCTAAATTTTGTATTTTAATTTATCGGCGAACAATATAATTTTTTAGGCTAAAAATATAAATAAAAAAATAATGGATTGAGTTAGATCTATCATATTTTTGCACAAGCCTATAAAAAATCCTAATAATTTTCTTAAAAATTAGTAATTATATTTTATCAGGTTTCAAATATTATTCCTAATCAACAAATTTAAACAATTATTCATTAAAATTTTGTGTGTGATTCAAATTCCCGCCAATGTTCTCCGTGCCATAGCAAGCGACATTTGTATACTCCTGTTGGTGACACTGGATCCATATGCTTGTTTTATTATCAGCTATTCTGGTATAAATTGGATTGTTGGAGGCTAATTTTAAGTTGTTAAAGTGTGATTTGTGTAAGTGAAAATGGGAAAGAAATCTGTGTCAGAAGAATTAAAGTGGCAAATTATTGGAATGATGGAAGCTGATAAGTCATATAGAAAAAAAGATTATGCCCTAGGAATATTGAAAACATGTGTTGAACATGCTATCAAACGTTTTAAAGAGATAGAACTGTCGTGGACAAACCCAGGGTATGTCGCCCACGAAAAATATCACCAAGAACAGACAACACTTTTGCAGTTATGTAGAAAGAACCAGAATGCTAGCTGCTCTGATCTTTTGAGAGAACTAAAGACTGAAAATGGTGTTAATATCTCGGTGTGTACTGTAAACAATCACTTGACAGAATCAGGTTACCTATCTTTTTATGCCTTATGTAAAACTCTGCTTAATGATCTCGCCAAAAAACGAAGACTTCACTGGTGTCAAGAACGTAAAGGCTGGCTAAAAGAAGCATGGCATCAAGCTATCTTTTCTGATATATGTTGATTTGAACTATTCCCCAGAAAAAAAAAAAATTGAGTTCATTGTACCAAGACTGAGAAATTCCTTCTGACTTGTGTGGCTCCTGCTGTCCAGTAGGGGGGGGAGAAGCTTTAATGATATGGGGCTGTATCTCGTACAAAGGTCCTGGTGAATGCTGCATTGTCCAGGGAGTAATGAACAGCGAAAAAGACTGTACAACAATGGAAGAGATCATATTGCCAACAGCTCGCAGACTTCTTGAATATAACTTGATCTATCAACAAGATACCCCATGTCATCAATCTAAACATATGAAGGATTGATTTTCAGCCCAAGATGCTGAATTTTTGCCTTGGCCTGCAAGAAGTTTCGACTACAATCCGATAGAGAACCCGTGGAGTACAATGGGCTTTAGGTTGGCCAAAATGAAACCGAAAAATGGTGCAGAGCTACGGCTTGTGGTGACCACACTATGGCAGCATGTGACAGTGGAGGAATATCGTAGATTTGTCGACTACATGCCAGAACATATCAAGATGGGTATTAAGACCAAAGGAGGTGCAATCGACTACTAAAGTATCAATGTACGTTAATAAAGTAGTCTGTAATTTAAATTAATAAATGACTTGATAAAGTAAAAGATAAAAATAAGCAATACTATTATTCTTGGGTGTCCTTAAACATTTTGCCTAAACTGTATAAATAGAACAAGGGACCAATGAAGTTAAGCCTGTACCTGAAATAGTGAATTATTTATTGTAGCTTTGTAATATAAAATACCGAAAAATAAACATTAAAAAAAATCGGGAAAGTCAGAAAATTTCTAAACTTACATAGAGTATAAATCAGAGTAGATGGACACATTTTCATTAGTGGATTTCTTCTGGTTGTCCCTCAAAATGCTTTTTTAAGTAGACTACATTAACTAATTGCTAACTGGACCAAAATAGCACATGTAACTTCTAGCAAAGTCCTCATTTGAAATTATTTTACAAATAGTATTTTCATGGGAAGACTCTAAAACTACTAGAAACATGCTGTGTGTTTTATGTAGTATATAAGAAAAAATGTCTGTGTATTCCTAGTAAAGATTGAGGGGACGCTGATATACTAAAGAAAAGTAAATGGGGATGAAAAACTGTGATGGATGTTTCAACTAAATGACTCCTTAACTTAAGAGTTAAAATGACTAATAGTATCTTGTCAAGGGGGCGTGTGTAAATGTCAACTTAGTCATATTTGATTTATTCCCTTTCAGGAAGACTAGTGGCGACACTTTCAGTTGCCCCACTTCTGTTTTTTTTTTATGTTCACTGTAGTATGTATGGGGTCTGTACACAGTAGTCTTGTCAGTAAAACAATATTATATTAAAATATAGCAATATTATATTAAAATATAGAACACTCATATTGCAAAACTACTAGTTTATTTAAATTCCATGTACCTCTCACATAATAAATGTAACAGATTTTAACTAAACCTTACCTGTGAGTAAGAGACAGGATGTCGTAATAACTAAACAATCAAAGCCTCGAGATGTAAAGATTCTCCATAAGGGATTTTTTTTTACAAAAGCTAGTAGTTTGTGGTTGCTTTATAATTTATATAGTAGTAATAATAATGTGGGAGAGATTAATTATTTGTCAGATTTTACCTGTAGAAATGGAGTCCTCTTTCTGTCTTGAACGATTCTCCCACCCATTGAACATCAGTTATTGTTGATGTAAGGATAGGGCTGTAACTTTCAAAATAAAATAAATTAAGCAACTAAAAAACTTTTCTGAATTTATTAACTTTATTAATATTATAACTTAACTTGGAAAAACAAACCCGATAGATTTGGCCTGGATTGCCAATATTCTTATCACAAATCAATAAAAAATAATTGTTTTCTTCCCTGGGTTATATATCACTCGTTATTTTAGGAGTCTGGTAATGGATGTGTAAAATTTTCTACTATTTTAAACCATCAGAAATACACTGAAGGGGATTCATTGTCATATTTTTGTGCTGACTTTTTGAAGTTTACATATTTTGATAGACTAGTTTTATAATATTTTGAATATTTTGTAAGAATTATTGAAAGTGTTAATAGCTAAGATGCCTGATGGAAATGAAAAAATGCAAATGTTGCTGGTCCTATGAGATTTTGCTTTGCTCAGCAAAGGAAGCAAGTCGGTACCCTGGGCCAGCCAGCTAACACTAAGGATATTCACCCTATGCGGCCACGTCAAATACACCAGGGTTCCCCAATGAAGGATATCATTAGTGAATAGCTAGGTAGCTGGGGTGAACTGCTTCCCAAAGATTTTTTTAGTTTCTTTATAATAAATGGGGCGGGGAAGCTTGTCCCCCAGTTCTAAAGAGATGGTCTTGGGAAGCAGTTGTACTGAAAAACTGGTTAATAAGGGGCATTTGCATGTAATAAGAACTCGTAGGTAGAATAGTTAATTAATATAAAGCATTAACATAAATATGAATAATAATAAAGGAGAATGACATTCAAATATAAAGTACATAATTTTAAATAATAATAAAGGAGAATGGCATACTAATCAGCTAAGTTATTATTCACAATCAACAATATTTGCACCAAGTTCATAATAAATTACTTTTGAACGCTACAATGGTTAGCACAAAGGTTGGGTTTAGTAATAAGATTAATATTTACCCCAAACCATTTACCATCCAAAAACATAATTATAAAAAAATATATTTTAAGGCATAAATATTAACATGGGAATTGATTTAAAAATCCTTAGTTTTTTTTAGCACAGCTTCTTACTAACTGTTCAGGCTATATGCATATGTCCCATGGCTTCTTTGGTGCTGACTGACAGCTCACAGCTGAGAGCTGATGGCTTTGAAAAGTTACCAGACCAAATTATGCATCCCTACGCCGAACCATATGATCTGCAAAAACATGTGTTTAGCAGCTGTCACTTCTGACAGTCAAAATTTAGGTATATACCTAAATGTTGACTGTCAAAAGTCAGCTGTGAGCTGTCAGTCAGCACCAAAGAAGCCATGGGACTGCTGTATTAACCATGATAAAGGGTTAAGGTTGAGGAGGGTTGATTTTAAAGTGTACCCACATTTGCATGTAAATAATAGGAAATTATTTTAGGAAAAAACACTTTCAGTACACCCAACTAGGATCTAACCACGATCTCTCTCCCCATAATCAGCAAACTAGACTTTTGCTAAAGTAGCGTCTTAAACAGTGCAGCCACTGAAGTAGGATGACCTTTGTCTTACTGTGCCAATTCTCCTAATGCTGAACAGGAGCTATACTGTGCCAGGTGTCATACATATTATGGAATTATATTTGTCATTCCTAAATAATACATACTCAACAATAGTTCCAACATATTTTTTTTAAACAACATTGTGTGATGGTAGCACCCTGCGGCTATGTAAGGAACTACACTCTCTATCCAATAACAAGTTGAGCGCCAGAGGTGTTAACCCAAGGACTTGTTATATGTGGCTGTCTATTGTAATTTCTTGTGACTGCAAAATGTATTAACAGAATAGACTTACCGAGTTAGACTGATGTATATTTTCATTTCTCGCTGAAATATCACATGGTGGCAGTGGTCGGATATTGCGCTGTATTTAAGTAGGCCTATAACTAAGGTGAAGTGAACAGTTCCAACATAGATAAAAAAACAGTTCCAATATGTTGGCTCCTGTGTATCAAATACCGGCTCCAGACCCTTTCTATTTCAAATCAACATTGGGATGGAAATCATAGAAATATTGTTTTATGAATCTCAGACGTGCTTCAGGTATGATGAAGGAGGAAGAAGAAAATCAGATACATTCTTTGATTTATTTGATTGGCCCTCAGGCTGAAACTATTTTTTTATCATTCAAGCTATCATCTGCGATCAAAAGAAGTTTGATATAGCCCTTCAGAAGTTTGAGAGCCATTTTATTCCCACCAAAACCATAATCTTTGAACGAGCATGGTTCTATACTAGATTCCAACAGGAAGGCAAGCTAGTAAGCAACTATGTTACAACAGATCTTCATACTGTTACTCAAGATTGCAACTTTCCTGTCACTTTTTATGACGAAGCCATTAGAGATAGTCGTAGTTGGTATTATAGATAAAAAAATCTCTCATTTAAACTACAATTAAATGCCAAATTAACTCTGGAAACAACTGTTAATTCTGCTGTGCATTCTGAGAAAATGAAAAAACAGCAGGAAACTTTAACAGGAGCTAGTCAAGTTGCAGCTGACAAGGCTAATGTTACAAATAAACCTAAAAAAAATAGTGAAATTTTTTTGGTTATAGTAGGAATACTTTTCCTAATGAAGATAAAAGTCAAACTAGAAAATCATGTTTTTGGTGTGGGAGTAATACTGAACACTATAGAACCGAATTTCCTGCTAGGAGTGCTATCTGTCATCAGTGTTGATATAAAGGGCACTATGCAAAATGATGTAGATTTAGATCAGTTGATACTGTTGACACGAAGGACGAATTAGATGAAGATGGTGAATTTGTCGGCCTCGCCTCTACAGAAACTAATTATTTGCATGATACATGGTTGGTAAACACCAAATTCTGTGGGAAAGACCTTTCTACCAAATTTATACAGACGCAGATGTGAATATTATTGGAAAATGTACATTCGAGGAGTTTTTTCAATATATGAAGCTTTTGCCACCAAATAAAATTCTATCCAGTCCAGGGGGTGCTCAGCTCAAAACTATTGGCAGGATTCAAGGGAAACTCCAATACAAGAACAAAAATATTTTTGAGACATTCTTTGTAGTTCAAGGAGCATATATAATTCTTCCACGCCATCATACTATTGAGAAATTAGGCCTTATAAAGAGGATTTCTGGAGTAGCAAAAGCTAGTTTTGTTCCAAAAACTGTGTTCCCAAAGCTTTTTACAGGATTAGGAAAAATTCAAGAGCCATACCACATAAAATTTAGAGAGGGGGCTGTACCACATGCTATTAGTGTTCCCCGACGTGTTCCTTTACCTTTAAAGAAGGTCCTTAAAAAAGAACTGGATAGGATGGTTCGGGATGAAGTCATAGAAAAAGTCGATGAGCCATCAGATTGTTGTGCTCCCATGGTTATAGTTCCAAAAGCCAATGGATCCCCAAGGTTGTGTGTTAACCTGACTAAATTAAATCAACACATAGAAAGAGAAATTTTTCCTATGTCGGCAGTTGATTGTTACCTAGGTCAACTAGAAGGGGTTAAGGTATTCTCAAAACTAAATGCCAACTCAGGATTCTGGCAGGTTCCCTCACAGATTCTTCCAGAGCTCTAACCACATTCATCACACCGTATGGAAGGTATAAGTTTCTTCGGTTACCTTTTGGGATATCCCCTGCTCCGGAGGTTTTCGAGAAGAAGGTTAATGCGCATTTAGAATGATTGGAGGTAGTGGTCTGCCATTTTGACAATATTATAGTATATGGGTCAGCTATTGAGAAATATGACTCATGGCTTTATAAGGTCCTTTTTAGGCTGCAAGAAGCAGGTTGGACTCTAAATGAGGAAAAGTGTTCGTTTTGGCCAACTACAATAAACTTTCTTGGCCACATTGTATCTGCGAAGGGTGTTTCCCCGGACCCAAAGAAAGTTGATTATATTCTCAAACTGACCTTGGTGCAGTTCTAATACAACGCCAAGATTATGGATCTCTAAGACCTGTTAATTACGTTTCTCAAACTCTCAGTAAAGCTGAGAGAAAGTGGTCACAAATTGAAAAGGAGGGATTGGATCTCGCTTGGGCATGTGAACGCTTTTCTGATTTTATTACAGGCATTCATATAACAATAGAAACTGATCATAAACCTTTAGTTCCAATTTTCAACACCAAAGACCTAGATTCTATAACATTTAGTTCCAATTTTCACCACCAAAGACCTAGATTCTATAACACCTAGGCTACAAAGAATTAGGCTTCGATTGATGAGGTATTCGTTTTAGATTGTTCATGTAGCTGGTAAAAATCTACTAATATTTGATGCTCTTTCCCGAAATCCACAACCACTACTTGCTGCAGGTGATGAACTAGCTGAAGAAGTGATGACGTATGTCCAAGACGTTGTCTGTGGTCTTCCTGCGTCTGATGCTATGTTGGCAGAAATTGTTCAGAATCTACATAAGGATGAGGCTAGTATCCACCTCATGCAGTTTTGCCAAGACGGATGGCCTCTAAAGTCTCAAATACTGGAAATGTGCTTACCATATTGGCAACATTGAAACGAAATATCTCTATAAAATTGCTCTCTACTAAAAGGTAATAAACTAATAATTCCTAATTGCATGCTGAAGGAAATACTAAATAAACTACATGAAGGTCATCAGGTGACTACCAAATGTAGAGTACTTGCTAAACAAAGCGTTTGGTGCCCAAGATTGTCCACATAACTGAGATATCTTGTTGAGAACTGTGCCAAGTGTGCCAAATTTAGGATAAATCGATCAGAACCTTTAATACCTACTCTGTTTCCTGAGTGGCCTTGGCAAACAATTGGCATGGATCTTTTGAAGTTGAAAGGTAACTGGTATCTTCAGAAATTGTTCAGAATCTACATAAGGATGAGGCTAGTATCCACCTCATGCAGTTTTGCCAAGACGGATGGCCTCTAAAGTCTCAAATACTGGAAATGTGCTTACCATATTGGCAACATTGAAACGAAATATCTCTATAAAATTGCTCTCTACTAAAAGGTAATAAACTAATAATTCCTAATTGCATGCTGAAGGAAATACTAAATAAACTACATGAAGGTCATCAGGTGACTACCAAATGTAGAGTACTTGCTAAACAAAGCGTTTGGTGCCCAAGATTGTCCACATAACTGAGATATCTTGTTGAGAACTGTGCCAAGTGTGCCAAATTTAGGATAAATCGATCAGAACCTTTAATACCTACTCTGTTTCCTGAGTGGCCTTGGCAAACAATTGGCATGGATCTTTTGAAGTTGAAAGGTAACTGGTATCTTCTTGTTGCTGACTACTACTCCAGATATGCAGAAATGGTTTTGCTGGGGCGCCTTACTACTAGTTGTGTCATAAATCATCTTAAATCTATTCTAGCCAGGCATGGAGTACCTGCTCACTACGGATCCATTACAATATAATAAATGAAAAGTTTTTCTAGTTTGCTAAGGATTATAATTTTAAACTCGTTACATCCAGCCTGAAGTACTCACAAAGCAATAGATTTATAGAGTCTGAAGTAAAGAATTTTAAAAATCATTTTGAAAAGAGCGAGGACCCATACAGAGCATTACTTATACTGCTCTCCACACCTCTAGAATTTGGCTATAGCCCTGCTGAGCTCTTGATGGGGAGAAAACTAAGGGGATTTATACCAACACTGTCAAGTAACCTCGTTCCCTAACCAGTTAATTTGGACCAGCTGTTCCATAAAGAAGAACTAAAACTGTCGAAACAACAAGAAAACTATGACTGTCACCATAGGGTTAGGCCTCTCACAAATTTGAACCATGGAACAAAAGTCTATATCACCGACCGGAACCAGGAAGGTACTATAGTGAAGAAACATGATACACCAATGTCGTATATAATCCAAACAGAGGATGTACAATTTAGAAGGAATCGAAAGTATCTCCAGCCTCTTAAAGAAAATGGTCCTCGGGTCCAGCAAGAGCCAGATGAATTGGCAAATAACAGTTCATCATCTCCAAGAAGAGAGTCAATTCTACCAATTCATCCAACGCCATCAGAAGTGGCAATTGAAGTACCTCAACTTGATGGTTCTTCTCCCAATTCATCCACTCCCGCTCAAAGAAGTCAACAGTCCAGGAAACCCGTTGACCGTCTTAATCTTTAGAGGGGAGATGTGATGGTAGCGCCATGCGGCTATGTGAGGAACTACACACTCTATCCAGGAACAAGTTGAGTGTCAGACGTGTTATGCCAATGACTTATCTGTGACTGTGTATTGTAATGTCTTATGTCTGCAACATGTATTAACATAATAGACTTCGCCTTGTACCGAGTTAGACTGATGTATATTTTCATTTCCTACAGTAATATCACACATCAAATCAACACATCAAGTATTTTATTTTTAAAAATTCAAGAAAAAACTTTTAAATTATGTAGACATTTTATTATTACTACTGTTATTGAGAACTTTGAATTAATATTTCACATTTATAAAAGAGATACCACATCAGTATGCTACTAAGCAGTCTTTCTAGAAAACTAATAGTTTTCTGGTTCAATAATTAGTGGTTAGAATATTTAAATGTTATAAACATTCCAAAACATTTCTTGTTACGTAATAATTATAAAATATTCATTTTGTTCTAAGGCTTTTACTAATGAAAAGGTTCTAAAACAAAATTTTTATTTCCCTGAATATTTTTAGGACATTCAATTGACAGTAATCCGTTTCATGGGCCGCATGTTCTATGGCATCACTCTAGTGTTAGACTAAACTACTAGTGACAGGAAGATTGGGATTAGAATCCAGTTCGGGTCTACTGAGGGTGGTTCTTACAAAATGGTTTTCCACTCTTCCTCCACACAAACATGGGTACACTTCCTATAAATTCAACCTTCCTCATCCCTAACTCACTAGCATAATTTGTACATTGGTTTATAACCTAAAGAATTATAGCAAAAAAAAAAATGACAATTCACCATGAAAAGTAGCAGACTTACCTTGACTAATTACACTATGCCATGTCCACACCTTAGAGGAACCAAGCAAGAGGCTTGCTACTATTTAGGCTAAGCAAAGGGTACACAATAGGTGTATATTTCATTGAATATAAATCCAATTTAGTCAAATAATTAATTAATTAATAAATGCTAAATAAAATCACCTTTCTCGTGTTTGGCAGTTCTCTGTGGATTCCATAAATGAATATACTTCTTTCACCAGTTTCGTTGCACTGATACAAAAAAAAACACATAGTTATACAAAAGGTAGTGGTTTTGTTTATATCATTTATTTGGAACAGTTTTGGTCCTTCAATAAAAACACTTTGGAGTGGGCTGGGTATGGATGGATGGATGGAGCAATCTCTTCTATTCAAGGTGGTGCAAACATGTTTCTACTAGTACATGTCAGTTGGAAAAAAGTGGTTTGGCTTAAACTTTAGGCTAAATGACTTTATTCCAAACAAATATCTACAATATTAATTTTTAGGGAAAATGAATTTAGACCATACGACTTTGGATGAACCTAATTTTGAGGCCAAATAATTTTAGGCTAAATAAGTTTATAGGAAAAATGACTTGACAGGGTGGCTACAAAACATTTTTTTATAAAATTCCCCTACTATTTTTTTTCAAGCCAATATTTTTCAGTTTTAATAATCTAACTAACCTTTTTCTAGTTTTCCTTGGATAATGCAAATGTAGGCCCCTATAACATATATTACACATATAAAATAAATTGTACTGTGCTTTTATCTTAAAATAGTGACAGTTACTAAAAATTCTTAAGATTTGTGAAACAAAATAATATACATTATTTCAGAAACACTCCACCAAAGATCATGAATGAAATATATAAACATTAAGAAAAGAATAACAATTTCATTTTTGAAACTTAAGTGAGCCCAATTTTAGATTAAAACTGACTAAACTGGTGATTCTAGGTGTGCGAGCTGGTGACTTCCATGATTCTCACTTAATGGATTTCCCCCAAAGGCACCCATTTACATTTTCCCCGGGTGGGGAGGGGGGGGGGGCATTTGGGGAGTATTCTATGTAATGGTGGGGGTTCCGGGTAAAACATATTGAATTGAAGGCTCCAAAGACGCTTTTTAAGGCATTCTTTGTCTCCTGAAAAGAAGGGACAACAGGAGAAAAAAGTTCCACATCTTCCTGAATTTGTTGGCGATTTTACAATATTAATTTAATATAATCTAACAGGTTTGATTAAATTCTATAGGATTGGCTTTTACAGTATTTTGATTTTAGGGAGAGGGTGACAAATTATTAACCTTTCTTTGACTTACCCCGCATTGAGATGCACACTTGTATTTTTACAGTGAGATACCCGGCAGACATAAGTTCAGGAGTTATTGCCTGATGCGTGTTTCATACAAGAGATCATGTATGGTTTTATGTTTTATTAAGTACTATAAAACTATTATGGATATCTCATTTTAGTGATAAATGGTAAGAGATCAGTACCCAATTGCTGACAAATTCCCCCAGTGATCACACTCTTAATAACAAACATTTGTGGCACCCATTCAAATTCCTAACATTTTAAATTGGCATAATATTTAGTAGATTAAAAAAAGTTGTTTTAAAATTTACAAACCCTCACCCAGGTTTTTTCTTTAAATTGAAGCCTTAAAAGAAGTTGCTGGGGCATTGTTTGAGCGCTAGCTCCCAACACTGCTGGGCAGATCTTTGACGCCTTTATTTGTTATTAAACTACCTAAAATATATGGCTTCTCCCTGTGGGCGCCCTTGGTTCCCCTCTCTTTGAGCTCGCCTCCTAGCTATGAATAAAATAATATCCCCAGACATGTCCACCTCCCCCCCAACATTCCAACACAAAGGTAAATTGAATACGTTTAATTTTTATTGCGGGCCATTTTTTGTAAAAACATATTTAATAACATATAAAGGATCTAGGTTTTGGTGGCTACGTCCCTGTATATAGTACTACATCTTGACAATGAAACAATAAGTTGTTTCATATATCAAAAAGTTGGGGAGATATGACAAAAATTAGAAACTTACACTTCTTCAAATATCCTTAAAGTAATTTTGATGGGGGAATGAGAGCCACCAATTTGTTTGTAATGTTAGACATGCCTGGATACAAAGTTTAATCAAAATCACTAGTGAAAATTTTGATAAATTAGCTTTTTTTTCTTGTTGTCTTTCAATAAATCACCCTTAATTTCAGGGTTATAATATATCTAAATTCAAAACATTCCTCGGGGAAACCTTATGAAAACTCTAGATACAAGGTTTTAGACTGATATTGTTTTATCTCTAGGACGAGATATAGAAAGATAAAGAGACAAAGAGCATCACAAAAAATACTTTACAGTTTAAGGTGATCATGAAAAGTCAACATTTATCAAAATTTCAAGACTTTTTTTTTTGACAAACACAACAGAAACTTCTCTTTCCGAGGGGTCAAAACACATTAAAAGGAGCATCACATTCCATCAAAGGGCATAAATCAAATAACATACATGGTTACAGAAACATTAAGAATAGAATAATAAGATTTCTGTCCACCAAAGAGCATAGTTATTAATTTCATTTTCAACTACTTGAATTTAAAAAAAAAAAGTTTCATTATAGCTCAGAAACTATTGGTTTAATAATAATATATTTCAAATAAAATAGTTTTATATATAATAGTACTATATCTTTACAATGATAAGTTTTTCGTATATCTCAAATAGCTGCAGAAATATGATCAAAATTGGAAAATTCTGTATTTATAAATTATAGCCTTAAAGTCATTTTCATGGGAAAATGAAAGTTGCCATTTTGTTTGTAATTTTAAACAATGTCAGGATAAAAACACAAATCAAAATCGTTAGGAGTGATTTCAAGAAAATCGATTTTTCTCTCTTTTTATCCTTCAATAAGTAGGCTAACCTTAATTTAGGGTTAAATATATTATTACAAAAACTCCTCAGGGAACGTTATGAAAACCCCAGATACCCTCTTTTATTCTGATCAGTAATTAATGTTTCAGCTCTATTCTGAGATACAGACAGAGAGATGCCATCATGAAAATAACTTTTTTTGGCTTTAGATGATCATGAAATGCAGACATTTATTAAACGCTTGAGTTTTTTTTAACAATCACAATAATTCTCTCTTCGAGCAATCAAGCGAAAATTAAAATTCTAGCTAGTAGTTACTAAACATCAACATTTTATAATGTTTTTGAGTATTGAGTGTTGTAGGTATTATTTGTAGCCCTGTATAAATGTGTGCCGAGCAAATGACTTTTAGCTTGCACAATTATGTAATCTTCTTATTGTTCGAGATATTAGCTACCTATCATGAACTGGAGCGGAGTTTTGACTCCCCTTTAACTATATGTCAACATGAGTGTGTTCCTAGGTCCTTGCTAATTAGCGTCATGTAATTAGCATTCTCTCATTTACTGTCTCAAGAAAATGTGGAGTGGGACAACATACATTTCCAAATGCCTCTCTTTTTCTCTGCTTGTTAGGTATGTGCCTGTGCTTTCTTGGCGCGGACAGGTCAGTGCTGTGTTCTTATGATTTGATTGGCTGAAACCTGTCTTCACCCTTCCTGTTTGGACTCAGTTGGGAATAATAATTTTTGTATGTGGTGCAAGGAGAATATTAGATTCAGAACTGGTGTGAATGTGCGACTAGACAGTTGGCTAACTGATACTCCTTTACTACCTAACTCTAGCTCTACGCTCTAGTGGGGCTGAAGTCAGACCGTATCGCCATTCGGGATATCCTAGCATAGCATCCCGCCACTTCCAGAACATCAATATCATCCTTTTTACTACAAGTGCTCCAGGAGTGTACTTTCTACTCTATCGTTGGAACTGCAACGCTGCTGAGCTCACTGAGTTGAATGCCAGGTTATAGTCGACCTGAACGCTGACTATTTTGTAACCAACCTGTATGTAATATGATTGTCAACGTTTGGTTAGTATTAACGCTCGCCCTGCGTGTATTTTTTATAATGAAGTTGAATGTGTTTTGTGTATTGCTTGCAGCAAGATAATTATGGTCCCACTTATTAGCGAGTAATATATCTCATGGTTTGTTTTGTGCTAGCCCTCAGCTTAGCACAAGTTAATTTGTCATAAGCTAGTTCTGCTGAGTTCATGTAGGTTCCTAATGAGCCAACTGGGGCAAGATAGTTCCTGGAGCGTTAATCGCATTATATTGAGTGTGCTAATATGTGTTACTTTTTATGGGACACGGCTTATCCGCCCCTACTATGAAAATGTTTGGTAGTACCAATTTCTTATTAACAGTTGTTAATAAGACAGAGTAGTTGACTAGAGTTAGATTTATTATGTAACATTAGTCTGAGTTTAATTGAGAAGGGAGCGTCTCTACTCACTAGTCAGGAGTGGCAGTTAGTATTTGATGACCTAGTTGGGTCTGATGGACTACTTTATGGTGTCCTTTACTCTAGTATATTGGTCTATTCTATATGACTATGTGTATCGTGGGTAATGAACTTAAAAAAGGTTTGTTTATTTTTGGTGCCCTGCAGATGGCCTCCTAATATGGGGTATTAGTTATTCTCGAATACTGAGGTCTACCCATATGTTAAGTTTTGATACCTGTATCCAAGGCTGTACCACAGATACCCTAATTAGGGTGTATTGTTCCCAATTTTAAAGAGGCAGTGTAGGCACCTTCTTGTAGTTAATTTGACGTTCTCTTAGTATCAGTCGCCATAATTATGGGACTTAATAATCCAGGCCTTTATTTCCACTGTTCTAGAATTATTCATGACTGCGTTTAAGCTTAGGCTCAATGAGCTAGAATACATATGTATTCGGGTACTGACTTTATATCTCGCCCACTGTGGAAGCTGGCAATTAGTTTGGGGATTTCTTAGATTTTACGGGATTGTCACCAGCCGTCTTGTAACTTGACGCTGACAAGTAGTTGACTTGGATTACTCATTTAATATTTGTTACATTGAAGCTGGCCACTCATAGATATTAGTCCTGGCCTAGAGCAGTCATCCCATTGCGCTGAGCTCACGCGACACATCGAACAAAATGTCATGTTTTTGGTCAGTTATGTCCTTATTAATAACTTGTTAACTTTCAATACACTTCTTCCCATATTATTAGATGGAGAGAACTACAGAAACCTAATGAACAATTTAACTCTTTTAAACTTTAATGACTTTTCAACAAAACCCTGTTTTTACTGTATTTCTTCTTTTATGTATTTGTTACCTTTTCTATTCCTTTAGGGAAGGTACAAATGTGATATTTTTAAAACGTTATGTACAACCATTTCATGTAAGTAGAGGCCATGTCTGAATAATTCATCCAAGGGTCCTTGGAACCCAAGTGTAATGACAGTTCCAATGGCACCATACATATGAATTGTCCTTTAACATGCACTTAAGTTAAAATAACGTTTTATATTGATTGAAAATATTATATATTAGGTGGAAATGGAATTAAATGTACATAAACTGTTAAATATAACTAATTATGTTGTGTTCATTGTTCATATGGATATGATTTCTGGTTAAATTGATCTTTTTTTTTTGCCTGGAAATCTCTGTTGAAAGGAAATGTATTTTCAGTTTATAGCTCTGCAATCATAATTATTGTTAAAGAATAATACTGGACCGATATAAATAAATTAATTAGGGAAAAATGCAATTTATATATACATAAATATATTTGATAATTGCTCTAAATTAGCAGACATGTTTTAAATATTATTTGGTATTCCTTCGTTTTCAATGGACCTTACAGCGTGAATTGGAATTTGTGTGTTGCGTGGTGAATAATGATTTATTAAAGCTGAATGTCTCCCATCAAAAGATTTACATGTAAGTTATTTTTAAATCAATAGTAGCCTCTATTATTTATCCCAAATTTCTGTTGCATGTTTTAAAACAAAATGTATAATATGTCACTACCCCTCCTCGTACTACCCATGGGCATATTGTCAGGATAGATTAAATGCTGGGAGGGGTGGTCAGAGGGAGCATTGAAATTGTAGTTGTGGAGCTTTAGCGAATCTTACTGTAGACTATAGTACAAAATGTAATGTAGTCACTTATAATAATTAGCTATGTATAAAGGAGTCACTTATGCAAATTTAGCTGGTAAGTAAGTAATAACATCTTTTTTTATATTACTACGGTATTTTTTGTGTTTGGCTGGCTGACTTATGCTTATAACACAAAAAATAAGAATGTGTCAGTTATGTACCATTGATATTACCTAAATGTTACTAGACATTGACATCATTCGCACCAGTCTTTATTTTTTGTTTTTTTAAGTTTTGAAAACACCTTTTCAAGAAACTCACTAAAAATATCAATCTGACAATTTTAGTTAATCTTACAATAGTGATAAATCATTCTTCGTTCATACTACAACTTCCCCTCCAGAATTACATAACAATAAAATGACACAATAGAAATAACAATAAATATTATAGTCACTGGAATACCTATACTATATGCAATAGTGCTATATTCTATGAGCTATGTTCTTTGTTTTTCAATTTTACTTATTAGCTCATCAAAGTTAGCTCTAGACACTGAATTTTTCCCAAAAATTTCTAATCTTCTCTTAGATTGGTATCAAAATGCATACTTGAAAAGTTGTCTCTTTCCTTTATGATAGCATGTTCTAGAGTTAGAAAATTCAAAACTTCCCATTGGCTATTTACATGTAAATACCCTCGAAAAAATCTCACTTAAAAGCTGAACTTATCAATTATTAATCACATTACAGATACTTTTAGAGAGTCACCGAGGGTAACATCCTTAGATTTTCCTGGCACACAAGAGTCACATCTATGTTATTGTTTACAGCTTATAAGCAGCCAGAGACTAACCTTGAAAATACTGGCTTTTCTAAAAAAAATATTCATTTTTTGCACATTTAAATGTTTGCTTTGGATAAAAATAAATTAAAAACACAACTAATTAAACTGTTATCCAAAATCAATTAATTGCTAGGACAAAATATAAGATTTTGCTTTCAAGATGATACAAAATAATCTTTATTCACTGTTTGAAAATATTTGCGGTCTTTACTTATTAACAATACTTCATTTAAAATATATTTGGTAATATGTGTATTTGTTCGAAATAGGGATACTGGATGGGTAGGAAAAAATGTATTTTTCCAAAATTCCTTTTCTGTTAACTAGTGGTAGGCCTACATTTACAACAAACTGTAAACTATATAATTTATCAAAAATATATGTATTTGCATTAATCTCTTCAACTCTAATATTGAATTGCTTGTAAAATTGTTTGAAATTAACAATAAAATCTGAGACTAATATAGTAAAGAATAGATAAAAATTCTTTCTTGTTTAGGTTTAAAATCTACAACTCCCTTAAAACTACCCACCTCAGTGGCGTAGTGTGCTAACATGCTTGTTTTGTGTAGAGACAGACTGCCGAGGATGGGGAGATCGCGGTTCGAATCTTGGTTTGGGGACCTGGGGAGGGGGGTCCTAAATGGTTTTCCACTCTACCTCCATGCAAATGTGGGTTAATTTCCTATAAATTCAACCTTCCTAATTCCTAATCCATCAACATAATTAGTAATTAAGCGTATAGCTCAAACTGGTAGTAAGACGCAGTGCTAAATGAATAAAAATACTTTAAAACTGTTCTCAGTAAAATATATATCAGGCATATACACAAAACCACACACCTGACCTCTGCAAATAAAGGGTTTTAACATCGTGACATTTACTACCAAAGATATAAATGGCAATTGAATTTTTACTGTGACCTTACTCAATATCTCTAATATCGGATATGGCTCTGTGAATTTGGTTTGGAGTATTTTAATCCCTTTTCTAAGCGACATTTGTTAAGTAAACCAAATCTCCCTATTTGTAGTGTGTGTTTTGAAGGGCTTGTCATGTTAGATAGCGTGCCTTAAAAGCGTTTCATGATTATTTTTTTTTAGTACCGCGTCTTACTACCCGTTTTGGTTATACGCTTTAAAGACTAATTACGCTAATGGATTAGGAATTGGGAAGGTTGAATTATAGGAAGTGAACCCGCAATTGCGTAGAGGGAGAGTGGAAAACCATTTAGGAAAAACCACCTCGATCTCCCCGTCCTCAGCAGTCGAGCTCAACACAACAAGCGCGTTTTCATGATTATTCTTAAACACTTTATTCCAAGATTCTTGAAGCCTAGCAGATAAGTCTACTATCTGCTGATATGCAGTAGAAGGTAACTTCCTCCTTTTAAAAGATGTTATCTTCTTAATACCAAATTATATTTTGTAAGGTGATAATTTAGTATGACTGTGAATCCTTAGATTATAATCCCAAAAAATGATTTTACCACTTCTACCTTTTTAGGGGAAGGAAATTATTTACAACTTAAATTAATCCGTAATCAGTTTTTAACCTTTCTGCGGAGATTACATGTCCTAAATACTATGTTTCACTAGCAGCAAAACGACATTTCTAAAGAAAGTGATAAATTTACTTCTTACATTCTTTCAAAAACTGATTCAAGTCTTTCTAATTTGGTGATTGTATTCAATTGAGAAAATGATGTCAACTAAATATGTCAATGTTTGCATGGGGCTCAAACCCCGCAAAAATAAGTCAATCATTCCTTGAAACATAGCTGGTGCTCCTTGGGGTCCAAAAGTGTTTGGGGCTTGTATATGTGTATATTGTTTTATTTTGAACAATGTTTACTGTGTTGTTTTGGTGCTAAGGAACTTGGTTGGCGTCTGTTGTGCTTTCTGTTAACGGGATCGAGCACACGTGCGTTACTGGTTGTAGGCAGCCAGTCTCGCTTTGGATGTCATCCCATGTATATCTTAGAGTGTTCTATACCATAAACATTCCATTGATGTGAATACTAAATTATACAGTAAACTTCCTATCAAACATTTGGTCCATCCGTGGTGGATTTTGTACCTTCCTCACATCGTTTATTTGTGCCATAGGCTTAGAATGATCGCAGTGTAATTATTACTTGTCACGATCGCCAGTACAATGTTTATAGGCGTATATATGCTCTGATCGTGTGTTATAATGAGTTTTGGGAACTTCTCTCGCTTGAATTTACTTTGTCCCAATTTCATGTGGATTTTCACGTAAATAATTTTGCTTGTAATTTATGTCAATGGCGGCCATCCTTTAAACAACGATGTCCTTCCGTGCGTGAATGTGTGCCAATGCCATATGGAACATTATATTTTCCACCGCTCTGTTGGTTACGTTGTCAGATTGTAAATAAACTTTAGGTGTGTTTTCGTGTTGGTCGTGTATTCTGTAGTAGGTAAAGAATTAATTCACAATGCCGAATTTATCACTGGACTCTGCTTTAATCAAGCTTACACACGCTGAGTGCCGGATTAAACGCACGGTAACGTTAGCTAAATGAAGTGAGAACCTAGACTACAAGTGTTGTGAGCTATTTATAACCACCTGTCGGGATCTTAAGGTCTTGCGTGAGACCTACAAGGCAGACCATTTAACGGTGTAATTAAGTAGTCAAGACAATGATGACTTCGACCTTGATGCACACGAGAAGAGACTTTGTAGCTTCGATAACACCTATTATTACATAATATCTATCTTGGATCGTGTTAGTGCCACCAAATGTCCCGACAGCTCCATGCAACGACTTACCCCTGCAAGTGCTCCTCGCATAACTCTCCCGGCCATTCCATTACCACATTTTATTGGTGATCTTAAATTGTGGACCAATTTTTCCAATTTGTTTAAAACCCTTGTCGCTGATAACACTAACCTAACCAACATTGAAAGGCTATCATATTTGAAGTCGGCAGTCAGTGGCAAACCGCTATCAATAGTACAGGCGCTTCCACTCACCAATGTAAGCTATCCTGTGGCATGGGATTTGTTAGTAAGGCGATATGACAACAAACGTCTCATTGTGGCACAACACATCGATCCAATTCTTCAAATACCATCGGTGCTGGCTGAGTCTACTACTGCGCTGCGTGTCCTTTCGGCACTGAGGGAAAATGTAGCCGCTTTTCATGCCCTGGAAATTTCTGTGGTTCATTGGGACTTGATCCTCATCCATATACTTAGCAACGAATTAGACATTGCTCTTCGTGCTCAATGGGAGCGCACATTTGTTGACTCAAGAGTTACTCACTGTTGACAGCTTCATAAATTTCCTGGAAAGATATTGCTGTTCCTTTGAATCCCTGGCCTCATACAAGGTCAAACCACATCCAAGGTCATCCTTCAATGCCAGTGGCTGTCGAAGATCACATCAACCAGCTGCAGTCATGGTTTCAACTTCAACATCACAGTGTGTTTTGTGTAATGCATCTCACTCCTTACACAAGTGTCCTGAGCGCCTTCTCAAGGACCCAAAGGAGCGCTTCAACTTCATCAAGCAAGCAAGACTTTGCTTAAATTGCCTCAGAGAGTCTCATCACTCTGTACAGTGTCCCTCATCATATCGCTGTCGTACCTGTGATGCCAGGCACCATTCATCACTGCATTTTCCAGAATCACTTGCATCTAGTACACCACAGGATCACCCCATGCATCAAGAAACACAAAACGAGGCTGGAGCTCCAGTCAATATCATGGCATCCTTTGCAGAAGTAACCTATCCGTCGACCATCCTGCTGTCCACAGCACTTGTTGAAGCACAGGATGTATCAGGATCATATCAAGTAATCAGGGTGCTACTTGACTCTGGGAGTCAAACTTGTTTTATCACTGACCAATGTCTGTCATGGCTAGGTCTATCACGACGCAAGGCCTCCTTAGCCCTTCATGGACTTTCCCACACACTGTTATCTGTGGCCAAAGGGGTTTCAACCTGTTTTGTCCGACCCATTGGATTTTTTTTCCCTAGCTTATCTATCGATGTCTTTGTTCTACCTCAGATTACTTGTCACTTACACAGTACCCCTCTATTATCTCCAATGTGGTCTCATGTTTCAAATTTAAAACTTGCAGATCCTACATGCTGTACCCCAGGACCCATTGATATGTTGATCGGTGCAGAAACCTTCTCCCACATCATCACAGGAAGGAAACTAGCCACATCATCACAGGAAGGAAACTAGAAGGGAAATCTGGAACATGGAACATGGAGGTAGTAACAGATCCATCCTTCAACTCTGGCTGTTCTTACTATATCCCCCATCATTGTGTGATCAAACCTGACAGTACCACCACTAAACCTCGGGTGGTGTTTGATCCTTCGGCCGAAACAGACTTGGGAACTTCTCTAAATGATCAACTCCTAACAGGACCCAAACTTCAAAATGATATTACAAAGGTTCTCCTTCGTTTTCGTTCACATTCAATTGTTTTTACTGCCGATATCAAACAAATGTATCGTCAAATTCAAGTCCATCCTGAAGATCAAGACTACCAGCGCATTTTTTGGCGGTTCAATGACAGTGATCCAATACAAGTCTACCGTCTGAAGACTGTGACTTATGGAGTATCATCATCACCTTATCTCACCATTCGTACCCTACACCAGCTTGCTGATGATGAAAAGACACGCTTTCCAGAGGCCTCAAGGGTGGTACACTCAGATCTGTATGTTGATGATGTGTGTTCGGGAGCTGATTCCCCTGAAAAGGCAGTAGCTCTACAAAAAGAACTTGTACACTTGTTGAAGATGGGCGGCTTTCAATTACGAAAGTTCGCAAGTAACCACCCAATACTTCTAGAAGGGTTACACCCAGAAGATATTCAAATGCCTCCATTGTCATACTCGTTTGATGACGATTCCACTGTCAAGGTTCTCGGTCTACAATGGAACCCCGGGCTAGACACTTTCTCATACAAGGTACAACTGACCTCAAAATCCCTTTCCAAACGAGCAATACTGTCGGATATTGCAAGAATATTTGACCCACTAGGTTGGCTGTCTCCTATCATCTTGTTCGCAAAATATCTTATCCAAATCCTATGGATTAAAGGTGTTGACTGGGACTCCCCCCTTCCCTCCTGAAATAGCTGAAATATGGAATCGTTTCAGAGCTGAGATTCCACTTTTGTCTAACATCTCAATCGACAGATGTCTGACCTCTGCAGATGCAGCTTGTAGCGTTGAGATTCATGGCTTCTCTGATAGATCTGAGAGTGGTTATGCAGCTGTTGTATACTTCCGGGTTATTTCCTCTGACACAATAAAGGTGCGACTCTTGCTCGCTAAATCCAAGGTAGCACCCATAAAACAAGTGTCACTTCCTCGCTTGGAACTATGTGCGGCGTTACTCTTGGCACGCATGTTGCACTTGCTAATGGAAACCTACTCCTTCTTGGAAATTGACAAGGTCTATGCCTGGACAGACTCTACAATCACATTGGCCTGGATCCAATCTTCATCCCACCTGTGGAAAACATTTGTTGCCAATCGTGTGAGTAAGATCCAAGGTCTCACTTCCCCCGAATGGTGGCACCATATACCTTCAGAGCAAAACCCAGCTGATTGTGCCTCTCGTGGGTTGTTTCCCTCTCAGCTTGTTGAGCACCCACTTTGGTGGGCAGGACCCTTGTGGCTTATGGAGGATTCAACCAATTGGCCGCAACCTAAAGAATTGCCTCGCTTAGCTGAACCTATTGAAGAAAGCAAAACCCTCACTCTGGCTACAGTCGCCCCTGACACCAACATTCTGGACCTGTTAGATAAGTTTTCATCCTTATCAAAAATAAGACGAATAACAGCGTATTGCTTTCGTTTTGTTTGTGCTTCTTGCCCTGGACGTGTCGCACCCACCGGACCCTTGCAAGTTGATGAACTACACAAGGCTCTGTTATTTTGGGTCAAACAAACCCAACAGATTGACTTTGCTGATGATATTGCTCGTATTGTCAAGGATCAACCTTGTTCATCCTCAGTACAAAGGTTAAATCCCTTTCTCGATTCTGCTGGTGTTTTAAGAGTCGGCGGCCGCCTTCAACGATCGAATCTGCACTTTGAAGAAAAACATCCTATCCTACTCCCGAAGCGGAGTCATCTCGTGGAACTTCTAATTGACCAACTAAACGTTGATCATCTACATCCAGGACCACACAACTTGCAGTACTTACTTCAACGTGAGTTCTGGATTATTGATGCGCGAAACACAATCAGATTGTGGCTACGCAAATGTCTAAAATGTTTCAAGTTTTGTCATACCTTAATGACACCAGTCATGGGAAGTCTCCCGGCAGCTCGTGTTTGTCAAGCCAAACCCTTTCTGAAGACAGACTATGGGGGTCCATTCACATTCACAATGGCTCGAGTACGCAAACCTATAACCTGTTTGGCCTATATTTGCCTATTTGTCTGCTTCTCCATGAAGGCTATTCACCTAGAACTGGCGTCAGACTTATCAACTGAACCTTTCTTGCGGCATTTCGTCGTTTTATCGCACGTCGAGGACATTGTTCAGATATGTTCAGTGACTGCGGAACTAATTTTGTTGGTGCTAATTGACAGCTCTCCACTCTTCCAAGGTTTCTCACAGATTCTGGCAACAATGAAGTTTTTAGTAGGCAGCTCGTTGACCATAACATCACTTGGCACTTTAATCCCCCCGCAACTCCACATTTTGGAAGACTTTGGGAAGCAGGGATACGATCAGTCAAGTCATTGCTCTTCAAAACTATTGGCTCTCAGATCCTAACTTATGAAGAACTGTACACAGTCTTGACACAAATTGAAGTCACACTCAATTCACGACCACTTTGTGCTTTATCAGCAGATCCCAGTGATTTGTCATCACTAACCCCAAGTCACTTCTTAACCTTGGGACCACCACAAATACTACCAGAGTTTGATGTCACCGCCACTCCAGTCAATCGTCTGACGAGATGGAGCCTGCTTCAGCAAATCCACCAATCTTTCTGGAAGTGTTGGCATCAAGACTACCTCCATCAACTCCAGCCCAAAGCCAAGTGGAGTCATCAACAAGACAGCCTTCAGAAAGGGGTCCTAGTCGTCATCAAGGAACCAAACCTACCTCCACGACTTTGGCGACTAGGACGTGTGGCGAAAACATTCCCTGGTCCCGATGGCATAGTGCGTGTCGTTCAAGTCCATACTGCACAAGGTGTCCTCATCAGACCAATGGTGAAATTGTCTCCCCTCCCCTCAAACTAATTGAAATACGAGTATTTCAAGGGGGGCGGGATGTTTGGGGCTTGTATATGTGTATATCGTTTTATTTTAAACTATGTTTACTGTGTTGTTTTGGCGCCAAGAAACTTGGTTGGCGTCTGTTGTGCTTTCTTTTAACGGGATCGAGCGCGCGCGTATTACTGGTCGTGGACAGCCAGTCTCACTTTGGATGTTGTCCCGTTTATATCTTAGTGTGTCGTATACCATAAACATTCCGTGTTTGTGAATACTAAACTATAAAGTCCACTTCCTAACAAGCTAAAAGTTAACCGTAAATATTTATAAGTTCCTGGTGGTGTAATGAAGGAAGATTTATCTTGATCCTCTTGGTGTAATGATATCCCGTGAAACCCTGAGGTCAAATCCAACAATGTAAAGTATTTACACGTTCCTGGTCCAGCAAGAGTTTCAGAGATATTAGGCCATGGATACAGATCTGGTGTGATTACAAGGTTCGATAGTCAACACATAACCTTAATTTGACTTCTACATTAGATAACTTAATTTTAATAATCACTAATGGTGAAGCCCACGGTTCATTTTGAGGGTCCTGAAGAACAATTAATCCTATAGATAACTGTTAATCTACCAATTTATGTTAACTCTGAGTAATTTTGTAAGCCCTTTGTCATATTGGTCTTTAGTTCCCTGTTTAGATCTTATGCTGAACAAGAGTGTGCTTGGCAAATTTTCTGTCTAAATATCCCCTGATATTTCTTAGAAGTGGCTGTATCTAATCTTTCTGCTCAGAGGTGAAATCTATATTTTCCTGAAAATAAATTTTCCTTATTGTATTTTCCTACATATCTATTTTTACCTTGATTTCTAAGTATGGAAAACCATTTCTGGAGCCAGTATGTGCTAGTGGGGGGTTTCCATTACTGTACAGTTAAGGCAAAAGCAAATGGTTTTAATTTTTGAATAGAAATGTTCCGCCAATTATCGCAATTGTAGTTTGTAATTAATAAACTTAGGCTTTTGAAAGCATAAGGCTGGCTAGCTAAATTCCCAATTAATGAAAATGTGAAG